>PVIU01002226.1:161369-179607 GCA_004026605.1 Ondatra zibethicus | reverse complement strand
CCCATGTTCAGGGGGGCTCTCCCAGGACTCTAGCCCTCGGGATAGTGACACCCATGTTCAGGGGGGCTCTCCCAGGACTCTAGCCCTCGGGATAGTGACACCCATGTTCAGGGGGGCTCTCCCAGGACTCCTGCCCTCGGGATAGTGATACCCATATTTAGGGGGGCTCTCCCAGGACTCTAGCCTTCGGGATAGTGTCACCCATGTTCAGGGGGGCTCTCCCAGGACTCCTGCCCTCGGGGTAGTAACACTCATGTGGCTCCTCAGCTCATCAGTTAAAACTCTTTGGACCCCCCCCACACACACACACAACAGACACACACCCAGGGGTATGTTTCCATGGTGATTCTGAATTCAGTTGAGTTGACAATGAAGATTAACCGACTAAAGCTACACAGAGAGAGGGGAAAAAGGTGCGTGATTCACAGAAACTCTGAGGTCATAGTAGGATATCTTTTAAGTGACATTAATCCTCTTTCCAAATCTAGATACCACGGAGGCTTTTCCACTGAAGGCTGTTGAAGATACCATGGTAGAGACAATTGCTCTTTGCCAGAGAAATTCTCAGAATTTGAATCAGCAGCAACGAGAGGTAGGCTGATATCTGCTTAGGCATTTAAAAAACGTGTTCTGTGTGGAAACTCGCAGTTAATTCTATTTCTACTGCCCCCTTGGCAACCTGATTTTAATTTGTTTGGGCTTTAATCACTTCTTAGTGTTCCCAGGAGCATAAGGCTCTTGACGTTATCATCAGGAGGATCTGGAGGATCTGACTCCTTTCTTGCGCAAAGGCCTCACGCTCATGGATTCAGCTGCAAAGTGCTGGCGTGGGAATGCTGGGTCCCTGCGGGGCCTGTGGAATGGAATTTCTGTTTGTGCCAGGTGGTGGAACTTGTAGTTGGTTGTCATCTCATCTGCTCACAGTGGGTACGAGTGAGCAGGAAGAGAGCAAAGCCCTCAAGGGGACCTAAAGTGCAGCAGAGGGGGAAGGGAGGCTGTAACACATGGGAGTGGCCCAGGGGCTTTGAACTTTTTCATTAGTTGTGCTGTACCCCCATATAATTAACTGACATTCTCTGCAGCTAAGGCCCCGTCATCAGTACGTCCTAATGCTGTGCACATGACTCTAGTGAGCAGCCAAGCTTAGGAAGCTCGGCTGCTGACGGGGCCGACTGAAGGAAGTTAAAGCACAAAACCCGGGGGTGTGGATGAGCACCTGGTGCAGTGAAATAGACACTGCAGGCAGCGTGGGATGGAGAGCCGAATCCTCTGGTGCTTTTAGAAGTAAAGTGGTTTTGGTTTTGGTGTGGTAGTTCAGTGACAGACGCTGGCCTAGCCTGTGTGAGGCCTGGGCTCCGTCCCCAGGGACAGCTAATAGTGTCAGCTGAAGCACAGCACACAGCTGCACTTTCTGTGCTTGCCGCTCCAGTGCTCCTGATCTGGCATTGCACCGGGTTTCCGAAATGGGGAGCTAAGCTTAATTTTTCATATGTATGTGTTATATTTACTAAAGTAAAAAGAATATGTCTTGGCATGTTTTCTGTCTTCATAATTTTATAATTTCTCTATTAGGTTTTGTCAGAGATTGTAAAAAGTATGCATATGAAGCATATTCACATATAGATGTTATCTTTTCCTTATTAAAACTTTTTGGTGAAATAATACAGATACCTTAAAGAAATCATGCAGTAGTGGAGACTGGGGCATGTCACAGCAGTTAAAGTACTTGACATGGGCAATGGCTGTTCAGACCCCAGAGTCCGCATAAATTCCAGGTGGCTGCGGTGTCTGTTAGAGGACTAGCTTTCTACATGCTTCAGGTTTGACTGAAGGTCTCCATGTGCACACACACACACACACACACACACACACACATGAAAATAAGAAAAGGTCATACACTGTAGAAAGTGCACAAAAGGGTTTTAAAAAGTCTTGCAGTAGAGTCACATGGTAACTCAGAAATAGCCATTATTACCATTTGGGGAATACCCCCTGTGTGGTTTTTGTCTGCCAAGGCTGAATCGCTTTTGGGAAAACATTAACCAGAGGATACTTTCTCTAAAAAATACTGTGTTTGATCTCCTCTAGGAGCCAAGGACTCTCTAAACTGCATAGAAATGTTTCTTTGACTTATTAGCTCTTAATAAACCTTCTAACAACATAAAATCTGAGTAACTGCAATAGGTTAGGATTTTGTTTTATGCTTATTCTTGATGTTCAGTTTTATTATACCATGATGGCGTGCCATTGCAGAATTCACAGAAATGCATGCCACAATTTTTCTATTCCTGAGTCTGTTTTTTTCTTCATCCTTTGGTTGGTTGGTTGTATTGAGGCATGGTTTTGAACTCAAAGCAATTTTCATTTTGAACCTGAAGGTTGGGCTCCAGCCAAGGCAGAACAGTGAACCTGACACTGAGCTCAGAGTAGTAACTCTTGCAGTCCTGGTGCACGAGCGTTTCTGGCTTAGCACTCAAGAAGGTAGAACCTCCTGGCTCACCCAGTACCAGTCCCATTACCTAGATTTCTCCATCTTGTTTGTTCATATTTTAGTTTTGCAATTTTAAGACCACAGAGTTCTGCAGTCCCACCCTCCATTATTCTGTTTGTATTGGCTCCTTCATGTGTTATTTTTAAAGCAAGTGGAGGTTACAAAAAAATCTTCTGGCCCTTATACCAATTGAAAATGAACCATTGGATTTTACTTCTTACATGAAGGTCCTTCTCTTTTATCTGGGCATACTTGAATTTTCCTCTCTGTCATTGATTTGTTGTGAATCCATCCTGTGTCTTACAGTTCCTAAAATTAGTTCTTTGAGAGTTCATAGCATGTGTGCTGGTCATACTCACCCCCTCACTCTTGCCATATCCACCTCTTTCTCCCACCATATCCACCTCCTTCTCCCACCCAACTTGGTGTCTCCTTTTTTTTTTTAATCCTTCAAGACCAGTTTGCTGCCCAAATATCCTTGCTGTGTGGTTTTCGCTGGAGAGTGGTCAGATTACTAGTGATTACGTCCTTTGAGAAAAGTGTTTCTCCCTCTGCCTCACTTAGTGCTGTGAGGAGAAACCATGACCACAGTTACTCTTATAAAGCAAAGTTTTAAATTTGGGGATGGCTTAGTCTGTTATCATCATGTCAGAGAACCTGGTGGCACACAGGCAGGCACTGTGCTGGAGAGGTAGGTGAGAGCGACTTTCTGATCCAGGGCAGCAGGTGGGGTGGTGAGAGAGGGAGGAAGGGAGATAGATGTTTTCCTGTCCCTGGTACTGGGGGTGTTACTGGATTTGGTGGTGAGCATTGTGAGCCCAAGTGTATGTGTGTACATATACTCAGAGTTTTAAGTAAATATAAAAGAATGATTCCTGTAGTTGAACTTTCTCTGAACTGCCAGTTCCAAAATAATGACATGGAGAATTGTTATTAATTATGAAAGTTTGGCCTTAACTTAAGTTTGTATCCAGCCAGCTCTTATAACTTAAATTAACCTGTTTATAGTAATCTATGATCTGCCACATGGCTCATTGCCTCTCCTCAGTAGTCTATGTCTGATTTGCTCTGCATCTTGCCAGTGAAGTCCCACTTCTCTTATTCTTCCCAGAGTTGCTGTCTCTTCCCAGAAGTCCCACCTATCCTCACCTGCCTAACTGTAGGCCATTCAGCTCTTTATTAAACCATTCAGAAGGGGCTTTTGCACAGTGCGATCAAATATTCCACAGCATTTCCCCCTTCTTATCTAAGTAAAAAGGAAAGACTTTAACTCTACCACAGTAAAAGTATATACATTAAGAATAATCATCAGGTAAGAATTACATTCAAAATATCCAATCCATTTGTATATGGCAAATTCAGAGAAAGTACTTTAGTATTAATTCTATCTTGGTGAGCCCAAAGTCTTATACTGAAACCACTTTCTATCATAACTTGTATTACCAACCTAAAGATATCCTGTTAGACCTGAAAACATTTTCTTTGATAAATAATATGCTTTTATGTCTTTCAGCCTTTATAAACTTTACACCTGTTTTGTAAGTTTCTTTTTTGAATTTGGTAACAAAGAAAATGGTAAAACTATAACTATCTAGTCTTCAACCCCATCAAAGAGCTGAGAAGGATATAATATTACCTGAGGTAACGGGAAGTGCAGAACAAACAACTTCCAAAACTATAGAAATGACAGAAACAGCTGGTTGCCCGGACAGTCACCCAAGGTTCCTCTGCATTGTTGGGGCATCTTTGGCCTAGAATATCTGACAGACTTTTTTGTGAAACAGGAATTTTGAAGAACTGTCCTACCTTGTCTTGGCAAAGTTTGGCAGTTACCTTCTTTTGTATCTTCCTTGTCCAGTTTGTACAGCATACTGTCAGCAGTTGAGGCAAGGGCAGTTTCTTGCCCAGTGGCTGGCACTGCCACAATGAAAGCAAACTCCATATGGAGGTTCTTCAATGCTCATCATCCTTTTTTGAAATAAATTGGTGTTGCCAGGAGCAGATATGTTTCACTGTTCAGAAAAGCCTTATGTTATTTAAACATCTTAAATGCTATATTCTGTAGATCTATGAAATGGTTGAAGATCATCTATCTAAAATATATCTCTACTTGACCTTGAAAACATACCTGCTTGACTAGAAGTTTGATTGTTATAGATGACTGACTACTAACCTGTATTTCTTAATTATCCTAAATAGTTTGTAATAGTAGCTTTTAAAGAGTAGAACTTTACATTTTAAAATGAGCTAAATAGCTACAATACCCTAAACAAGAGTAGAAACACACACACACACACATATATATGTATATATATAGTATGTTATAACAAAAATAGCCTTAAATTTGTATCAATATAAAAAATTCATACCAATGTAAAATATTTAAGATTAGTAGTTGTATTTTTTAGTTAAAAATAGATTCAATAATATACCCTTTTATTCTATCATTCCTATATCCCCCTTTTTTTCTTTTCAGAAAGAGATCTTTAAATCTAACTTTTCTTGCTTAGTATTTTTCTGACCATGATGAGTAACAACTTGCAACCAACCCTACACAATGACAAACATCCACTGAATAACCAGAAACCACATACCCCACCTCTTGGGAATTTGGGTGTTGTGTTCTAGACTGCTTTCTGTTGTTTAGGGACAATGACATCCTCAGGGGACACTGAGAAAATTAGGATAATGGTCAAGTCCTGGGAGAGCCAGCTTATTATTTATGTTTACTCTCTGTGTAATGGGAAAATGCAGGGCTTATCCAAAGGCCTGGTAGTAGTCATTGAGGCTGGACCATCTCAGCTAGCAGCTTTGATGTTGTTTTGGATGTAGAATTTTGAGAACATTGTAACAGAGATATTCTGAGAGTCTGGATCACCTGGGCTACTTGTCTTTCTTGGTGTCTGGTCCTTTTTTTTCCTGAAAACATACAAACTTTTAAAGGTAACATACATATGCAACATGCACAAATCAGCTAAGGATGATTTTGTTTTCTCTTTGAAAATGTAAAAGGCATCTGTTAACTTTAAATCTGTTTATACTATATAATGAAACCTTTATCTATGACATGAAAGGATGGCATGTAATAATAAGTCATGAAGACTCTGTAACCAACAAGATTTATCATATCTCATCCAGTCTCAGAGCTGTTCTAATGAAGAGGGATCAGAATATATATCACCCGTCTTACAGGTTTTTTGTATTTCTTTATGTCTACTGCCAAGATTTTTGGGAGTTTCCCCCATTCAAATCTGGGTTTTATTAATTTTTGAAGAAATCCATAGATTTTGTCCTATGGGAAAAAAAAAGGAATAACCTTTCCCCCAATAACATATTTTCTGACTTCCATTCTGAAGTTAAGACATTTTAAACATATACAGGTTGTTTTAATTTGGTAGTTCCCATAATCCAATGTCTCTCAACAGCAATTTTTTGTTCATTAACATTTAAAAAATTCAAAGTCAGCACAGTACCACATACAGGATCCAGACACCTTGTGTATTTTCCTTCTTTACGTGGCTTATTCTTTTTTATATTACTTTACTCTCTCTTAAAGACTTTGCTATTATTTTAACTAATTTTTAATGACTGTAATTATTTTTTTCTTTCTTCAGCACCTAAACACCTTATTTAAGTATATTATATCTGTTCAGAGGTTTTCTTGGTCTGGACCTGACTTTTTGCATTGCCTGCAGCTGAACACTTGCAGTGTTCTCTGACCATGGGAGACATATCTTAAACTGCTAGGCTACTGCTGCAGAGTGGCTCTGTTGTCCCCCCCTCGCCCCCCCCGCCGCCTGATTCTCTGAGAGCCTAGCCTCATGCCAGTCGGTACCTACCAGTGGGAGCCATCTTTACCTCCCCAGCTCTGGGAAGTTGCTGAGCCCACTTTTGGAGTCCTGTATGCAGCAGTCAACTAACTGCTCTGAGTGTTCATAGAGAGAACCAGATGGCAACTTCTCTGTCCCTGTAGTTGTGCCCCGTGTTGGGCTCTAAATGTAGCAAGCTTTCTTTTGGGCCACCAACAGACTTCTTACTAATTTTGAAAGCTTGGCCCTTAGCTTAGTCTTGTCCCCAGCTGGCTCTTATAACTCAAATTAACCTGCTTCTATTAATCTGTGTTTTGCCATGTAGCTCAGTTACTTCTCCTCTGTACCATATGTTCAACTTGTTCCACGTCTTGTTGATGTTTCTCTGCCTCCTTCTTCCCAGAGTTCTCTCTCTCCCAGGAAATCCCACCTATACCTCCTACCTAGCTATTGGCCATTCAGCTCTTTATTAAGCCAGTCATAGTAACACATCCTTACACAGTGTAAACAAATATTCTGCAACAGTCCCCACCGCTGCAGTCTACTCCTATGTGCTAAGTACCCCCACTTCTTCATATCTGCTCCTATATGCTGAACACCCCACCTCTGAATATCTGTTCTATATGCTGTTGTCCCATGCCCTGTGATTGCTCTTAACAAGGATGATGGCATCATGCATGTCCCTAAAAACCTAGCTGTTTCCTATGTATCTCAAGGCAGCGATTCAAGTTGAAGCTTCTCAGGTGATGGGATTATCACACTATGGGTCATTATTTTAATGTGGGTTCTTAGACTTACCCAACTAAAAATCTTAGAAATCAGTATAGTAGAATAAGAGAGATAAAAAGTAAAGGTGGAAAGAACTGGTTTTGGAACCTAAACCCTAACACTCAAGTTCCAAAAACAAAGGAGATTTATTTGCCCCAGGGGGACAAAGAGCAGGGAATAAGAGACAAAGACGGAAATAAAGGGCAAATGAGAAGGAAAAAGGAACAAAGGACGGACGTGGACAGACTTTTGCCCCAGAGGGACAAAGGAGTGCCTCTGGACAGAGAGGAGACAGGCATGGCCTATAGGCAAATGGCAGTTTATAAAGGTAAAAGGGGAAGCCCTGTGTTAGGATGAGGTATATAATTTTGATTGAACAAGTTAATTAGGGTGGCCAAAAGGGGACTTTTGATTGCTGTACTTTAATTCTTAGATCGCTGGACCTTGGTAGTCAACCTCAGAAGAAGGAAGTGGCCAACTAAGGGACTAGACCTTGGTGATTAGCTTTAGGAATGTAATCTAACGATTTTCAGCAAGGAAAATCCTATTCCAGGGGCTGGGCAAGGCCTGCAAGAGTCCTTTCAAAGCATGTTTACCAAGTTTAAGGTTGATGTAGAGATTTAGTAAAAGAATAATTCTCCTATTTAAGATATGAATAGATCCCATGGCTTTTGTCTCTTCACTTATATCATCTACCATTTGGAAAGCAAGAATAAAACTTTTTAAAAGATACGTTTTTAAAAACCATCTTGATTAAATAATTTTATAAATCAAATTTCTAAGCATAATAAATAGATAAACTAAAAATAAAAATTAGGTATACCATGTAAAATAAGACTCCCCTAAAATAAACAAAGACATGCTGTGGCTCGGAAGGCAAGCTAGGGAACTGAAGGCGAAGTGCCTGAGAGTAAAGCGCTAAGACAGAATCGCCGGCTCAGAGAAATGCAGCGCCGAAAGAGGAGGAGGATCTAGGAGCACAGGAGAAACCAGGAGACAGGGAGAGGAAACAGGAGGTACAAGATGGAAGAGAGGTAACACCACGTGATAGAACATAAATTAATATAAATAATTTAAGTTATAAGAGCTGATTGGGAACATGCCTAAGCTAAAGGCCAAACTTTCATAATGAATAAGTGTTGTTATTTGTGGGCTAGCGGTCCCGAAAGCCCATTACACCTGTTCGTGTGTGTTCGTCGGCAGTAGGTACTGGTGTCCTGTGAGACTTCCTGTCAAGGGTACTGTAAAGCGTGAAAATGATCGCCTGAGTTGTTGAAATGGCTTGGTTTTTGTGGTGAAGATTGGAAGAACATGACTCAGAGTCAGTGTTATTATTGTGATACCTCCGGCAAATTACCTAATTTCTTTAAACCAAGTGAAGATACCTATGACATAAAGTTTATGAGAGCAAACAAACAAACAAATATGTGTAAGGTCTTAAATGGAGTCCTTAGTAGAAGTAAATAAGTAACTGGTAAATCTGATTATCTCTTGTTGAGGCTGGTAATGTTAACCTTCACTCCAGATGTGTAGCGTTTAGGAAAGAGCCTAATGCTTGGTATAGGAAATTCTTCCAATAACCAGAGAACAGGAGTGGAGGCGAGGAGCTGCAGGGCGGGGCAGTGATTCCTTTTTTGTGACTAGTTAGAGCCTAGTAGGATGTGCTCATGGCTGGTTTGCATCCACGCTTTCCAGATAGAAACAGAATTATAATCCCGCATCCTCTGTGTGCTTCCCACAGCAGATGAAGGTGACCTCTTCTGTCTGAGCTCTCTGCTTTTTACTGTCTTTCCCCAATCTCATTCAAATTTCCTCTTTGTCTGATTTTTGCCAGCACACATACATTTCAACCACCAACACAATGCTAATGGTTTGGTTTCCTCTGATGCCACAGGCACTATGGTTTCCATTGCTGGAGGCAATGATGGCACCACAGAAGCTGTCCAGCTCAGCTGCCCCTCACCGGCACTGCGAAGGTAAACCCATCAGAATCATCCTGAGGGGTCACTCTCCAGCCCACTTTCCTCAGCAGCTTTCTCCTGCTGTCTTCCCAATGAAGCCATTGCTGGAGTCTCTGTTCCACGTTGTGCATTTCTTTCTGTGGGATCCTTGTATAATTTATCTAGAAAATTTATAGTGTTTGCAGCTGACCAACAGTCAATTTTAAGATACCAAACTGGCTTAGGTCAACTAGGTTTCTCTGTAAGGTGACTGCTTTCCCCTAAATAAAATCTTAATATTTTGTTTCGGCAGCTCTGAAATCTTTGACTATGCAAGTTCTAAACAGTATGGCGGCGTTCATTGCCCTCCCGTCCATCTTACAGAGGATCTTGCAGGTGAGCTCAAAGGGGCAGGGGAGGCTAAATAGTGATGGGTTCCAGTTATTTTACCAGTAAATGAGGCTGAGGTTTATATCACCTATGTTTTGGCATTACGTAAATTGCTAACTAACCTTGAGTCAGTCTTGCATGGTGTCACCGCATGGGTATATAGGCCTTCCTTGCTTCCTTGGGGCTCACATACACATTTCCTATTGTTTATAGCCCCTGGGAGACAATGGACACGTATTTATAGCTTATCACACTTTAAGATTTTAAAAAAAGGAAAGTTCTCTAAAAACGAAGTGAATGCAGGCATTCTAAGTAATGGTTGTTATTTCAGTTTTCTAGCTCATTCTAAAAATACTCAGCCCAGCTGTAAATTCTCGCTAGCCTTTTGTCCAGAGTTATTGTAAGAAACATTTTCTCCTATTTTCTTTGGCAATAAGACTTGAAACTTCCCAGCTTCATAAGAAAGAGAACACTAAAAATACCCTAAGCTGTATTTTTAGAAAACCTGTGAACATGCTTGGGGAGACAGCAGGAATTAGACCACTCAGTCTTTCTTCTCTCGCTTTATGTGCGGTAGTGACGCATACGCACTTGAGCCCAGATCCTCATGCTCGTGTGCACGCATGCGCAAACACACACACACTTGCACACACATGTACACACAACACACAAACTTGCACACACGTGCGCAAACACACACACAGAGTCAAATAGGGATAGGACTCCACTGGTCTTGACTCTTATCCATTGGAATGTCCCCACAGCTCCTTCTAAGATTCCTCAAGTGCTCCTTCCTTCCCATGTGCTCTGAGCCTCTGGGCAAGCGATCGGATTCGGGGTGCTGCCTGCAGTAGTCTCCCTCACCACAGAGTGCTCTGTCCGCACGAACTTAGGACTCAGAGTGTTGCTCAGCGTTGGAGCCCTTGCTTGCCTAGTGTGAGGTCCTGGTTCATCCCCAGTACTAAAGGAAAAAAACATGAATATTGTATATGGGACCTTTTTGTTTGTTTGCTTGGTATTTTGAGATAGGTCTCACTGCTTAACCCAGGCTGGCCTTGAACTCACAGACCTCGTCCTACCTCAGCCTCCCAGTCCTGAGGTTAAAGGTGTGCACCACACCCAGCCCTAAGGTGTGTATTTCCACATTCAGTCATTGGCAACTAAGACTGAGGAATTCAAGGCAGACTATTTCCATGTGTTTTATATATATTAGTCCCAAAGTTTGAAAACATGTAGAAGCACCTCTATAAGACTAGAAGAAATGGCCAGGCGGTGGTGGCACATGCCTATAATCCCAGCAATCGGGAGGCAGAGGCAGGTGGATCTCTTGTGAGTTCGAGGCCAGCCTGGTCTACAGAGCTAGTTCCAGGACAGGACAGGCTCCAAAAGCTACAGAGAAACCCTGTCTCGAAAAACCAAAAAAAAAAAAAAAACAAGAAATGAATCTAAATCCCTAAGTGGGTTCTGTCCTGTATGCACATTGTGCTTTATGGTGAGCTTTAGCCGTATAAATTATAACAAAAGGCTGCCTTTCCTTTTGCAAAGCATTGAGTAACTTTGAAAGGTTTCGTGTTTCAAAACTGACCTCTTTGAAACCCTTAATATTTGAAAATCTCGGCTTTGACTTACACTGGGATTCTTATAATTGTGCTACTTCTAGCATTAAGTAACTTCTCACTAATGAGGAGGGTTTTCTGTTCTTAAATTTACTTCTCTAATTTTTTGTCTACTATAACTTTGCCCTTGTATATGAACAAGGATTTTTTTAAAAGTACTTTTGTTCATACAATCTTTTGGTGTGGGGAAGGCAGTTATATAGATTGTGATTAACAGGCATGTAGCTCAGTTGATAGCATGCTTGCCTTGCATGCAGGAAACCCTAGTTCCAATACCTAGCACCACATCAGAACCCTGTGTGCAGGTGTGTGCATGCAGAGCTGTCACCTTGGGTGCATGTGCATGCATGCAGAGCTGTTACCTTGGTACAGTTGCATACATGTAGAGACGTCACCCTGGATACAGGTGCATGAATGCAGAGCCGTCACCTTGGGTACAGGTGTGTGCACGCAGAGTCATCCCCCTGGGTACAGGTGCATGCATACAGAGCTGTTCCTCTGGGTTCAGGTGCATGCGTGCAGAGCCGTCCCCCTGGGTACAGGTGCATGCATGCAAAGCCGTCACCCTGAGTACAGGTGTGTGCATGCAGAACTGTCCCCCTGGGTACAGGTGTGTGCATACAGGACCGTCCCCCTGGGTGCAGGTGCATGCACGCAGAACTGTCACCCTGGGTGCAGGTGCGTGTATGCAGAGCCATCACCCTGGGTGCAGGTGCATGCACGCAGAACCGTCACCCTGGGTGCAGGTGCATGCACGCAGAGCCATCACCCTGGAGGTGGGGAAGAGGATTAGAAGAAGTTCTAAGTAATCCTTGGCCACATAGCAAGTTCAAGACCAACCTGGGTTATATCAGACTCTGTCCCAAAAAAGTAAAAGTAATAAGTCTGCTGACAAAGGAGAAAAACTAAAGGATAGGGAAGTTAAATGTGCACACTCTGTCCTGGGTGACAGACGTGAACTACTTCTTGTTTCCTGATGTACTTTTTTTATTATGTCATTTAAATTTTCCTCCATTTAAGTTTGTGTTTTTGAGGAACCAATCAGCTATTGTGTATTAGTTCTGTTTTACCCTGTTCAACTGATTGCTTGTGTAAATGACGTGAGAGTGTGCCCCACAAGAGCTCTCATGAGAGACAGTGTTTGGATCCCTCTGTTCACAGTGCTTCATGCAGGAAACACTGTCCATTTTAAGAGCTGTCTGCTGGCCGCTGTCCTGAGCAACTAGCACATCTCCATTGCTTAGCCTCAGTCCACATAGAAGAGCAGGAAGGAGAATGGCAGCATGGGCGTAGGGCAGGCTGGGTCTGGAGGCTGGATGTGGTACAGAAGGGATGAGGTCAGGTGGTCACAGAGAGGCTGAACTGGCAGCAAAATGTGTGTCTTGGCCCAAGCCCAGAGATTGTGGTGACACAGGCAAGGCTCACCAGATTAGGCTGGGCACTGATTGTGAGACCTGAGCTAGATCTCAGGGTTGGGCGGGGTGAGACTCACCAGGCTGGGCCGCATTGTAAGATGTGCAGGGCTAGCCTGGACCTGGAACAGATCTTCTTTTTAAATTAGTGATTTCTCCATAACATACTAAGTATATCCCTTAAGCTGTTTGTCTTTATTAGCAGGATGTCTGTTCCAGAACTTTTGCCCACTTTTTGAGGTGTCTACTCTCTTGTCTGTGGGTTTGAAGTGTTTTTCAATATTTAGTCCCTGATAAAGTCCTTGATCAGGTATGTGCTCTGTAGCTATTTTCGCATATCCACCATATATTTATGTGTAGATGGTATGTAGCTAGACAGTTCTCTTTTAGGTGCCGCAGTGAACGGTGTGCTGTTGGCATATAGGAAGAAGCTGAATTCTGTATGATCACATCGGATCTTGGCTTCACTTTTGTGTAATCCCTCATCGGTTCCAGTGATTTTTCCTAGTTGACCTCTTGACGCCTTTATAAAAGAATGCTGTTATGTAGCTCCCAGGTCTAGATACCAAGGCTAAGGCCTTGTGTCAGGTCCACTCTGGTGAAGACCTCATAGTGTATGTAATCATATGGTAAGGGCTTGTGCAAGAGGAAGTGATTACACCCCCAAAACACCCCCATCTCCTAGCATTGCCACACTGAGGACTTAGCTGAGTGTCCAGCACATGGACCTGTGATGATAAATCACACCCACTGCCTACAGCCTGTCCTCTTGTCTTCTCCATCCTTGAACAGCAGATATCTACAGCCTCACCTGTCTAGAGAGGAAGGTCCCATTCTGAGCTTGCCCCAGTTTACTGCTCCTGCATCTTCTAGCTTCGCATCTCTGGCTTCCTACTCCATCTAGCATGAGTTGATGCATTTTTCATGTTCATATTAATCTAGCAATCCCCAGAGAGAAAGTCGGGAGGGACAGTTATTTAGGCACATAATTGCCCATATATAACTGAAATAAGTTCCTTTTTTTCAGAAGAGATGGTCATATGCTGAGAAATCTCAGATTGTCTTGACTGGTGCATATTTATTTATTCAAAGTGATACCCGGGGCCTGAATTATACAATGGTTGATAAGTAAGGAAGCTTTTAAGGAACCCTTATTCGAACTCTTAAGTTAGAGACATCCTGGGTGGGGCAAGGGGAAAGAAACTTAACAAGCTTGACAATTCTAGAACCTGTATAAATGTACAGGGATTAAAGTCAGCTCCGTAAAGGCGTCCCTGGCCTCTGCACATGTGCCCCCATATCTCACTGCTTCTCTGCCTCCCTCCCCCATCTCTCTCTCTCTCTCTCTCTCTCTCTCACACACACACACACACACACACACACACACTCACACACACGATGCACTAAGTTCCAGTCAGCAGTATGGTAAGTGGCAATCACGTCTCTTGCCAGTAAGCTTTTGAAATTGTATGTGGCACCAAGTGTGTCTTCCTGCACAGTTAATGGCAGCTTATAGAGAAACATCAGCAGCTATTTTATGAGAACTGGCTGGATGTTACAGAATAATTATGAGATCTGGTGGCTGCCGTACACTGTCCTTGAAGCCTGTGCTCACCTTGAATTCTATAATTCATGTGCTGCCCCAGCATGAATAGTTTCCTGGTTTCCTTTTTAAATTATGTATGTTGAAGTAAATATAGAAATGACCTATAAAGATGTCTCCTTTTTCTATGAACTTAACCTTTTAAGACATCTTTATCTGCTGGGCGATGGTGACACACGCCATTAATCCCAGCACTTGGGAGGCAGAGGCAGGTGGATCTCTGTGGGTTGAAGGCAGCCTGGTCTACAGAGTGAGTTCCAGGACTGCCAGAGCTACACAGAGAAACCCTGTCTTGAAGAAGAAGAAGAAAATAAAGACCCTCTTTATCCTTCAGTCTCTCTTCAAACTCCAGAACTAGTAATATCTTAGCATATCGATGGGCAGATTAGAATAGAAATCAGATGTTTATAGTATTGTGCTATCGATAGACACTGTGACTAAGAAATTAGTGTATCTAATTGGAACTTTACTAGAGCATAATTAAAAGGACAAAATAATTAATATATAATTAAATATAAATATAATAAAAATATAATTAAAACATAATTAATAAGGGCAAAAATAATTAAATAAGGACAAAAGGCATTAAATAGATCAAGTTTTAAGGAAGGAAAATGAAAAGATGAAGTTGTCTGGTGCAGGTGTGGTATAAGCTGTCTTTCCAGAGCACACGTCTGAGATATAAGCTGGACTTGTTAGTGACCGCCACCATTACAGGGATTGTTAGCTCAGTGATGGGCCCTTCAGTGGAGACCGAGACTCTTGAGCTGGTCGGGCCTGCTCAAGCCCTAATGTATTGTAATTAGTACAGAAATACAGAGCTGTTTTGTCCTTTCCATGTCCTCACCACAGTCTCACAGCTGGCAGCACTAGAGGAGCCGAATCCATGAAAGGTAGCTCTAGAAAAGCTCCAAGCTTGCTACTCATCTCTGCTAGAAGCGGCACTCACTGCCTAGCCCTGCAGAGCCAGCATTGGAAGCTGTGGTTGAAAATGGGCAAACCCTGGAGTCCAGTTCACCAAGTTCTCTCAGATCTTTACCAATTCTTACAGACTTACCGCAAAGTTGCCAGAGACATTTCTGACTGTTGCTAGGTTATCAGTTTAGTTACCTTTATTTTCCAGCAGAAATTTATGTGTTTATGTGTCTGTACTTGGGAAAGCAGCATAATATGGAAGACCATAAAAACTTGCTCTCTGAAGTTTCTAGATGCAAATTGCGATCTTTTGGCCTAACAGCTTTTAGCAGAGTTTGCTCTCCCAGACTCGCTGCTTTCTTCACTGAAGGTGTTGAAGGCTGCCAGTGACATGTATTCAATGACCCCACGGCATCTATCAGGTTCTGAGAACTCCTCCCAAAGATCCAGACGTCTCATGGTCATACCACTATATAAAGATCCAGACACCTCATGGTCACACCCTATATAAAGATCCAGACGTCTCGTGGTCACACCCCTATATAAAAGATTCAAACGTCTCATGGTCGTACCCTATATAAAAGATCCAGACGCCTCATGGTTGTACCCTACATAAAAATCCAGACGTCTCATGGTCATACCACTATATAAAGATCCAGACATCTCATGGTCACACCCTATATAAAAGATCCAGACGTCTCGTGGTCACACCCCTATATAAAAGATTCAAACGTCTCATGGTCGTACCCTATATAAGAGTGAGTGTGTGTGAAACCTGGCCATCCTGCCCACTCCTCACATGTTTGATTTTTGTGGCTCTGTAGCCCTAACTGGCCTCAAACTTATTATCTTCCTGCCTCTTCCTCCCCAGAACTAGTATCACACATGCATCACCATGCCTGGCTCTCCCTTACCATACCCAGCACAGTGCATATGATATGTAGATAGTTGTGTTGTCTAGGAAACAATTACAATGCAGAAGATCTGGACATACACAGACACAATCTGTGTGCACTGTCAAATCACATGCAAGCGCCTGGTCATGGGAGTGGGGCAGACAGTCTAAAGGGTTTTCAGCCTGCCTTTATCATATTCTACCCATTTAACAAGTACTGTCTACTTGGATCATGGTTGTGTGCCCGGATTTCTCTATTTGACAAAAGTCATTTGTGTTGCACATGTTGCTCGTATTAGAGCAAAGTAATAGGCTTGACACACCTCATTTGTGAGCAATTCCTAAAATTGTAATTATCAATCTAGTCAAAGATTAAGAGGGCACAGAATATGCTGAAGATGAAAATCACGTGATATGTTTTAGATAGAGCAATTTGTCAACATAGTATATACCTGCAGCCATAACACTGTCCTCTAGTCTGTAATTCCCTTTCTGGAGATGTCCTCCTAAGAAGGAATCGAAGATTGAGACCAAGATTAGAGTCATCAACTAGTTAATGGGGCTAGGGAAGAGGAGACCCTGGACATAACGGCTTAGAATGATTAGGTAAACAATGGTATTTTAACGTGATTCCTATTCTGTAGTTTCCAGAAATATTTGATAATGTCAGAGCGCATTCACAGTATGACATCAAGTAAAAAGTAGATGTGAAGTGACCAATTGTATATGCCAAGAAATACATCCTCTTTCATCCTCTCCAGAAGCAAGGCTGAAGGAGTGACTGCCAGAGTCAGAAGTCTCAGGACAGGGGGATTGCAGTTTGGAGGTTTTGAAGAGGTTTTGGTCCACTTACACTAAGTGGCTTGGCCTACCTACTATGAAAAATAGTAGAGAGAACATGGGTTTCTAAATAGTTGTGATTTATCATAAATGGCTTTATTATGAAAAAATGCTGAAAGCTGTCTGTCTCTAAAGCTGGGAGAATTTAGCTAGTTTTAATGAAGAGGCAGCAGTTGTGAACACCTAGAAATTGTTGTACCTATTCTGGTATTCTTAGACTACACTGATTTTCATGCAGTGAATACATAAGAATTCAGAGAGGGAGCATTGGTGTTTGATACCCAGAAGCTTTTGAGAAAAGAAGTAGTGATAAAATGTTTGGACTTGCAAAAAGTTGTTTACAGAAGGGACTTGGGTCACCTCCATTTTATTTTCCAAAATATTTGAGAGGTCCAAAGAGAAACAAATGAAGCACCTTCTGGGGAGGGTTCCTGGAAGACCGAGTATGTCATGACTGTTAGTACCTAGGCTGGCCATGGCAGCCCATTCCTGTAAGTCTGGCACTTGGGAGGCTTGCGAGTGTGGCGCCAGCCTGGGCAACCTCCAAGCCTGAGCCTTAGAGTGAGATGCTTTTACAGGAGATGACAACAACCAGCCATAACAAGCCCTTAATGTGATGTTAAAATCCCATGAATCATAACAGTTACCTTTTTTTTTCCCAATTAGGACCCAATTTATGGAAAAGGAAAACTTGGAGAAATCCAGGGTCTTATTCTGGGGATGTTGGACACCTTTAACTATGAGCAAGTGAGTGAGCTGCTTGCGTCCACGTTTGTCTAAAGATAGAAAAACTTATGTTTTTCTTTTCTATTCTTTTCTTTCCTTCTGCTCGAATATTTTTGTCTTTGAAAATTGCAACTTAGTAAAAATAACGTAGATTGAAATATATATGTACCTTTCCCTACTTTTAAGCTTTCGGTAAACTAATTTATATACTTGTATGTGTGTGCCCCTATACACACAGAATATTGAAATGCATCTTATTTTATGATTCATTGGCAATCAGACCAGTATTTTATTATATGACAAACTCTCTGGGAAAATGATTAATTAAAAAAAAATCTTTAGTTCATAAAAGGAGTCAGAGAAATATAGAAAATAGCAAAGTAAAACTAAATGAATGTTCATTAAAGTATTCTGAAACATTGTTGCTGCTACTAACTAGAAATTGTCATTATTCTTCTCTTACATCAAGACTGCTTATAGCTGTTAAGACGCAGAGCTGGGCTGGTGCTGCGCACTTCTTAGGAACAATATGAAGTGCCAGCCAGTGTGTTAGCCATGCACACGTCTCTCCTTAGGAACAATATGAAGTGCCAGCTAGTGTGTTAGCCATGCACACGTCTCTCCTTAGGAACAATATGAAGTGCCAGCCAGTGTGTTAGCCATGCACACGTCTCCCCTTAGCAACAATATGAAGTACCAGCCAGTGTGTTAGCCATGCACACGTCTCCCCTTAGCAACAATATGAAGTACCAGCCAGTGTGTTAGCCATGCACACGTCTCCCCTTAGCAACAATATGAAGTACCAGCCAGTGTGTTAGCCATGCACACGTCTC
>PVIU01002226.1:0-161269 GCA_004026605.1 Ondatra zibethicus | reverse complement strand
CCCTTAGCAACAATATGAAGTGCCAGCCAGTGTGTTAGCCATGCACACGTCTCCCCTTAGCAACAATATGAAGTACCAGCCAGTGTGTTAGCCATGCACACGTCTCCCCTTAGCAACAATATGAAGTGCCAGCCAGTGTGTTAGCCATGCACACGTCTCCCCTTAGCAACAATATGAAGTACCAGCCAGTGTGTTAGCCATGCACACGTCTCTCCTTAGGAACAATATGAAGTGCCAGCCAGTGTGTTAGCCACTACACACGTCTCCGTAGGAACAGTCTGAAGTGCCAGCTAGTGTGTTAAATAAACTGCCTGCTTTTTGTTCAGAGTTTAGGAGAAGCAAAAGAAGAACTGAGAGGCACAGTTGTTCTGAAATGTTTGCCACAGATAGCATGGGGAGGCTCATTGCCCTCCCCCCCCAGGCCCTGAGAAGCGGGAGGAAAGCTGAGCACAGCTGGGGGAGTCACAGAGGAGGAGCGGAGTCTGGGGCTGACTAGCATGCCTTGAGGGCAGAGAATACAAGTTGGGCACTGACAGGTGAAGGGCTGAACTGGCTGGCACGGAGGTAGGCTGTGCCCAGGTCTGTCTGTCTTTCCCTTCGGACTGATGGAAGAACCTGGCTGTGTGTCTCAATGACCTGTGTGAGGGCTGAGGATTAATATGGTATGAAAGCACTTCACAAGCATAGGCAACCTGAAAGTGACCTAACGTGTTAGCTGTGAAAATGTCTTAATGACAGATGGCAGGAACTTGAGCAGCTTCAAGTGACTTTTAAGTGCCGATCAGAAAATGAGATCTCTGCCCAGGGGAAATGAGCACTGAATAATGGCCATTAGCTTCCCAGTGAATTGTTACTCGAAACACTGCTGTGCAGCAGTTGCCAGCAGAGGCCAGGGATCAGGGCTGTTCTTATCACTACTGTCCGGCCGTCCAGAGAGAAGTTATAAATGCACAAAATAGATTTGGCTGTATCGAATCATCTGGAAGCCATCAGGGCTGAACTGAGCCACAAAAGGGCAGAGCACACATTTCTTAGGAGCTAGTGACAGATTTGAGCATTTTAATGTGTACATTCATCATCACTGTGCATGAGCGATTCCCGCTTGAGATGTTGGGTCATCTCATATTCTCTATAAAGTGTTCCAGTTTCTGCTGTGTTGTTCATTAATCCCTACTCTTCGTTTTAACCTTTTCTGTTGTTCTGACCTTCTGTAGACCTTGTTGGAAACAACGACCAGCCTTCTGAACCAAGACCTCCACTGGTCACTGTGCAACCTGAGGGCTTCAGTCTCCAGAGGACTCAACCCCAAACAGGACTACTGTTCTATATGTTTACAGCAGTACAAAAGACGCCAAGAGATGGCCGATGAAATCATTGTCTTTAGGTAAGAGGTAGGGATATTAACAGCCTAGACCTGTGTACGTGTGTGGTAGAAGCAGCCAAACAATAGTACATGTGACCACACAGTCAGCCATTTAAGCAGCAGGGAAAATAGGCAAGAGTTCCTGCCCCATGGCCCTTACAGTCTGTGTGGGAGTGTGTGTGTGTGGGGGGGGGGATTAAGGGTCCCAGATGTTATATACATCCTGTATAATCAGAATTAAGATGGAAAATAAACACAAGGCAATAGAATGGGAGGATGAAGTGTGTGCCAGAGAACAGTACTATGTCAAGAAAGCATGATAAGGGACTGTATCTCTCAGGGGATGACCTTGAGCAGAATGAGAGATGGGTGAATATGAGGAAAGCCGTTTGGATTCAGAGTGGGCTCTGAAAGGTGTGGCCAGCTTGCTGGTGCATTGGATGAGGAAGTGGAAACTGGGTCTTTGACTTGAGAAGCTGGATGAACAGGGTGCCCTTGTCGAAGAGGCTCTGGGAGAGCAATAACGCCGTCTGTAGGTAGGTCTTAGGCTTGAGGGAGCTGCTGGATTCTGGGTAGGGTTATCTAATATTCATACTTCCATCAGAAATCTAGAACCACATTGACTCTGGAAATAGATGGTTAGGAGTCAGCAACACAGATATTTAAACCACAGTACCAGGAGAGGAGATATTCATACACAAGTGATACATGGCGAGGTTAGGCTCAGGACCAAAGAGAGTTTGTCCAAATACTCGCGGAGACTCGAGTCAAGCATGCTGATTTCAAATGTTGACCCTGCCATGTGCTAGCTCAGACTTTGGACAAGTTGATTTTATCCTTTTATATCTTAGCTTCCTTATTTGTAGATTGAGATAGGAACAGTTACTACATCTTGAGGTATTGTAATCAGTCACCGAGTGCCTGGCATGAGCAGTGTTTTTGTCAGTGCCAGCTGTGCAGGAAGCTGGCGGGTCTGAGATGGGTGAGGACAGTGTTCTCAGAGACCAAGAACCCAGTCCTTCAAAGTCGGTTATTGAGAACCTACTTACCCTGATTGGTTTGTTAGTTCTGTCTTGTCAGTTTAACACAAACTAATTAGAAGAAACCTAATGGGGAAAATGCCTCCATAAGGGTGGCCTCTAGGCCTTAATTGACTGTTGCTGTGAGGGCCCAGACCAGTGTAGTTGGTACCACCCTTGAGCAGGTGATACTGAGTTCTATAAGGAAACAGGCTTGGGGCTGGAGAGACGGCTCAGTGGTTAAGAGCATTGGCTGCTCTTTCAGAAGACCTGGGTTCAGTTCTTTGTACCCCATGGCAGCTCACAACCATCAGTAACTCCAGTTCTGGGGGATCTGATATCCTCTTCTAGCCTCCATTGATACCAGGCATCCAGGCAAAATACCCATACACATAACAAAATTAATTAATAAAAGAAAGCAAGCTGAGCAAGCCATGAGAAGCAAGCCAGTAAGTAGCATTTTTTTCCATGGCTTCTGCTTCAGTTTTTGCCTTTGGGTTCTTGCCTTGGGTTCCTGCCTTTTCTCATCTGAGTGATGGATGTGACCTGAGAGTTGTGAGCTGAAATAAACCCTTCCTCCCCAGGATGCTTTTGGTCATTGTCCTAGTTATTTTTTTATTGCTATGATAGGACACTATGACCAAGACACCTTATAGAAGAAAGAATTTATGGGGGGCTTACGGTTTCAGAGGGTGACTCCTTGGTGAGCAGGGCAGGGGCAGGAAGGCAGGCATGGTTCTGGAGCAGTAGCTGAAGGCTCATATCTTCATCCACAAGCACAAGGCAGAGAGAGCTAACTGGGAATGGCATGAGCTTTTGAAACCTCAAAACCCATTTCCAGTGGCACACCTCCTTCAAGGCCACACCTCCTAATCCTTCCCAAATAGTTCTACCACCTGGGGACCAAGCATCCATATATATGAGCCTGTGAGGGCCATTTTCATTCAAACCATCACAGTCATGGTGTTTTATCACAGCAGTGGAAACTCTAACAAAGACAGTGCTGTGTGCCAGATCTATTCATCAGGATAAGGAACAGCATGCGCACATGAGTGGAATATGAAACAGTGATAACTACTATGAAATAAAAGAATGAAACATGCAGAGAGATTTGCAGAGGTTTGGGTATAGCATGGTTAGGAACATCTCACTGTCCTATTATGACTTATTAACAGACAGCTTTGAAACCTAATTAAAAATGTAGTTACTTATTACATTAATAAAATAAAACAGTATAGAGGAAAAAGGATATTGGTAGCTACTAATTTATAAAGAGCAGATGGGGAATGCCCCCTGTTTAAATTATGTTTGAGTGATTTTAAAACGTAAGGAAGTGGCTCTCTAGTTTATGGGGCATGTGTTCAGCCAGGGGTTAGGGATGGGAATGCTGCCGGGCAGCACCCTTTCTGTCAGGCTTCAGGGGCAGTGAGTGGGTGGCACAGGAGGTCTGGACAGAGTGAAGAGGAAATTGACAAGAGAGAATGCCCGAGGGACAACAGAACCAACTGGACAGAACTGGGTTCTTGTATAAGCTGGACATTTTTTCTGAGAAGGCATCAGGTAGTTTTGAGATAGAGTGATATGTCAGGCATCAGTGGTCGCAGTTTTGAGAATGGACTCGGGAGGGCCAAGGAAGAACACAAAATGACCAGTAAGGCTACTTCAGTAGCCTGCATGAGAGATGGCCCAGTGCAGTTGGTAGGAAAGAACTTAAGGAGTGAGAACTCTGGGTGTCACGTGAGGGCAGAAGCAACAGGATTTACTGGCAGATGCACTCATTATGTGCAAGGCAAAAAACAGTAAGGAGGACTCCAGAGTTCCGCCTGAGAAGCTGGAAGAACGCAGTCGCTGTTACTGAGCTATGGAAGGGAGAGGAGGATGTGCAGTGGAGGTGGAGTTAATGGAAGTTAGGGGCTTAAGACTCCTCTCAGACATCCAGGGTAGAGTTCGCAAGGAGACAGGAGCATAGGGCTAAGGGAGATGTCTGGCGGTGTACACCTGGGAGTCATGAGCCCATGGTGTTTTAAAGGTTTGGAACCAGAAATGATAACTAAAGGAGCAGGACTAGGTGAGGAAAGGCAAGTGTATGAGAAGTGGGTTCTATATAGAAAGAAACAGCATCAAGAAGAGAAAGTAGATGATCGAAGAGAAGAGGATCACCTTCTACACTCAGCCTGTGTTTCCGGTTAGAAAAAGGGATCCAGGAATGAGCACAGAGAGGCATCCTCGGCAGCCAGCCTCGGGATGCCTTCTTAGGAGCACTGTTAAAGCTTCAGAGCGTGGCATTTGTGTGTGTGTGTGTTTCAAATCTGCCTTGAAACTTATGTTTTTACCAAGCCACTCAAGTAATTGTGATTTTTTCCCCCAATTACTTTTTAAAAGCTACCTGGAAATAATTATTAGGAAGCTACAGTTTGGGACTGAGCATCTACTGAGCTCAGCTTCTGCAGGCAGAGCACTAGGAGGCATGCCCGCTCACAGCTTAAGAACTTACGTAGGCGAGAGTGGGCTCTCCTGATTCTTGTCCCTGTACAGCTAGCCACTAGCTCATTTGGGATTTTTCTTTATCATATACAAGTGACCCTACCCTGTCACTGTTCATGCTTATGGGTTTTATGCTAAGGAAAAGAACAAATTGCTTGTCTTCATTTTGTAGCTGCGGCCATTTGTATCATTCGTTCTGTCTACAAAGCAAGGAATGCACCCTGGGGGTCATTGAGGGTCAAACGAGATGGATCTGTTACAAATGCAGCTCATGCAGTAAAGCGGGCAAGCTCAGTGAAAACCCTCCAGAAGACAAGAAAGGCCGGGCAACCCCACAGGTAGGACTCGGCTCACTGCTCATGTGACCTTTGCTTTTCTTGTCAGTCTGCTAGACCTGGCCTATGTTGTCAGGTCCCATACGTCTCCAATTTACCTGATAGAAATGGAATGTGTGGCATCTCCTGTTCAGTCGTGTTGAGTGTTTGAAGGGCCTGTCTGCTCTGCCCTGACAAACTGATGAAATGTCTTCTGCCCTGTCAGGGACCTTTGACAGAGTAGCAAGTCAGCGAGGACAGGCGAGTATATGCCGATACTGATGAGCGCGTGCTGGCAAGAGTGTGGCATCTCTACTATCTTGGAGCTGGTGATGAACAAGGTGCTGCTTATATGCCCTGTGCATGTTTCTTTCCTTAAAGAACTTGGTGCAACCTGTTCATTTCAGAAATGCCTCGCTGTCCCTGGAGGTGAAGGGATAGAGCTGAAAGTTTGAAACCTCGTTCCATAACTTAATCTTCCTGACCACAAGCCCTCATCCCCAACTATACAGGGGTCCCCAGCTCCAGTCATCCCATTGGCATACAAAAAGTGCTCTTCTTGGCTGGGTGGTGGTAGCACACCCCTTTATCCTAGCACTTGGGAGGCAGAGGCAGGTAGATCTCTGTGAGTTTGAGGCCAGCCTGGTTTACAGAGTGAGTTCCAGGACAGCCAGGAGCCAGGGCTGTTACACAGAGAAACCCCTCCTCGAAAAACCAAAAATAAAAGAGAAGAAGACAAAAAAAAATGTTCTTCTTACAGAACAGATTCAAAGGTGGGATTGGTTTTTTTGTTTGTTCTTTAGATTTATTTATTTTTATTTTATGTATTTGCGTGTTTTGCCTATATGTATGTCTGTGTATCATGTATATGCAGAGCCCAAGGGGGCCAGAAAGAGGGCATTGGATTTCTTGCAAATGGAATTACAGAAGGTTGTGAGCCATCCTGTGGGTGCTGGTAATTGAACCTGGGCCCTCTGGAAGAGTAGTTAGTGCTCATAACTGTTGAGCCCCAGTTCCAGATTTTAAAGAGCTCTTTGCCAGGATCCAGTGACAAAGGCCAATTATTTGTATTCTTACTGCTTGACAAACACTTACAGATGAACCATGCTGGAAGAACAGAAAATGAGTGTATCTGAATCAGATGTAAAGAATCATGGGAGATGATGTTAGCTGCCCCTACAAGGGGAATAAGATAGGCAAATTTAGATGCAATGGGTAAGTAAGAGGAAGAATGGGGCAGACATGGTGGAGAACAGAAGAGGGCGTGCATTGGCCATGAACATGGCTGTGTCTAGAGGTGAAGAGCTCCCTCGTGAGTGTCAGCTCCCTCACAGGTCGCCATCTCTCTTGGAACCCAGCCTCTGCTCACCACTCTCAAGCCTCAGAAGCCCCTGATGCATTTTTGACACACTTTGCATACAGGCCATGAACCCGGAGTGGGACTTACTCTTTTGCATGTTCCTAGTCATTGAATGCTCTTTGTACCTTAGTAAAAAGTTGGTTAGCTCACACTCGGAACAGTTTCATAGTTCTGTCATTTTGTAGGAAATTTGGCTTGCAAAGTTATGTGGGTCCTTCAGATTTGCTTTTATTTCTAACGTTTGATTATTCTACTCCTGCTGCCTTTCAGTGTGTGTGTGTGTGTGTGTGTGTGTGTGTGTGCTGGTTTTAGTTTGGTTTTTCAAGACAGGATTTCCCTATGTAACCCTGGATGTCTGGAACTCTCTCTGTAGACCAGGCTGGCCACAAGCTCACAGAGATCCACCTGCCTCTGCCTCTATCTCCCAAGGGTTGGGATTAAAGGTGTGCACCACCACTGCTCGGCTCACTACAGTTTTTTGAAACGGGTAATGAATTTGCTGGTTGTCTGTGAGTAGAAAAATACATCTGTCAGGAAAAGAGACCCTTTATGTAAATAAAGTACTAGCCAGTTTCAGTTTGACCAAAAAGATTCCACTGAAAAGAACAGTAAAAGCCCTTGTTACCGCCGGTCCATCTGGTGTAAATCCAGTTTCTCAGCACTCTTTGCAAAGAGCTGCCGCAGCAGCTGTAGCTCTTGAGCTTAGGATGGATAGTGTGCTGGGTTTTGCTGCTTGAATAGGAAACAGGCGTTCCAGGGCATCACATGGTATGTACTGTGAAAACAGCTACTCTGTTTGCATCAGCATCCCAGGTTTCCAATCTTACGGAACTAAAATGAGCAAAGTGAACATCTTAAAATACTGCTTACAGTTGGGGGGAACCCTGCTTATGTCTTTCAGTTACCTGCTTACAATTGGGGGAACCTGCTTATGTCTTTCAGTTACCTGCTTACAATTGGGGGAACCTGCTTATGTTCTCTCAGTTACCTGTGGCAAGTGTCCTGGAGGTTGTGATGGGCTCATCCTGTAATTGTCTTGGCCTGGGTTGGCTACACAACTTCCAAACTTAAAGTCACGATGGAAACATGTTCTGTAGTTTAATAGTGAAAAGATGGAACTCTTTCTCCTTGTTCCCCTCATTTTCATTGAAAGCCTCATTACAAATTTTAAAGTCAGCTTACTGCTTTCTATAAGAAAATAATCTCAGTGCATGGTAAGTTCTGAAACCATTTGCAGTACATTCATTACCCACATCTACATCTCCATACCTCAGACAATGGAAGAGAAAACACTCGGTTTGCCTGCCTTCCCTTTACCTCCTCAGTGCCTGTCAGGAACATGACTACTTTAAAATCTAGACATCTGTGTCAGCAGCATGTCTCCCGGTGGCTGTTCTGTTGTGTGTAGCAGAGAGAGCCCTTTTACCTAATAATTGGTGGTTCACAAGGAAAAGGGTTGATATGAATTCTGTCAGATACTTGTATTGTTTAGCTTCACACCAGCTGCATGAGGTAAGGTAGCCCTAATTTTACAACTGAAGGAACTAGATGCAACTCAGACGGGAGAGCTAGTGTTTGAACTCGTGTTTTTAGGAAGGCCCACCTCCCTCCATCCTGCCAGGAAACTGCCTGGTAATTTTGACTATAAAACATATGCACATACATTGCTAGGCCCGCCTGCTGGTCCTCCACATCATATGAATCTTTCACATTTGTAATCATAAGAATCTTTAAGTAATAATTATCAATTCCATATTGTGGTGGTTTTCATTAAAGTTCACTGTCTGAGAGTTTTACTTTGATGCTTTAGTTTCCTCTGAAGGTCTGTCCATCCTGCTTAAGTCTGTCTAGAGAGCATGCTGGGGCCACTCGGCTTTCACCGGCTTCTCTCTGTACACAGGGTAATTGAAGTGTTTGGATATCCCATTGCCCTTGGAATGACACCATTCTGTCAAATAGCTTTTTGTTTTAGGAAACATGATAACTGATATTTAACTCTTCAGCTTCTGACTCCAACTCAACTCCATGCAACACTTACCCCCAATACCTGTGGTTCTGGCTGGTTAAGTGTTGTCTCCTGCCATTCTCACCTAACTTCACATCAGCCAACACGCACAGCCGATCCAGTTTCCATGCTAGTTGTCCTCTAACAAATTAACATGACCAAGGCAGGAGTTATTTCCCCAGAACAGCTGCTTTCTTGTGGAATAAGGATTTGATCCTGTATAACCAGGAGAAGTATCCTGAGTTTGTCCCTTAGTCTCAGGGGTGTATGGGCACTCAGGAGATCTCAGGGCCGAGGTCATCCTGGCTGGCCTGTCTCACTCCTATTCTCTCCATGCACAAATAGAATGCACAAGAGAAACATTTCAGTTGAAGTACTCAGCATCTCATTACATTTATTCATTTATATTAATATCAAGGAATTTCAGTGTCATCTTAGTTTATTCATTTATTAGAGTCAAAGTAGTAAATAATACCTTCATTGGCACTGTTCAGCATTCAATGAGATGAACTCTTAAATTTTAAAAAATGACTCTTGAATTTATGTTCATTTTTAAGCACAACGTCAAAGAAAAAAAGATTTACTAGCTCTCAAACATTATTAACAAAGTTCAGAGTCCTGTTTCTCTTTATCTTTTGTCTCTTTGTAACTGTTCTGCTTTTCTTTCCCCCTCCGCCCCAAATAATATTTTTATTGATTCTCTAGGGATTTCACATCACACCCCTGTCACATTCGTTTCCCAGTCCCTCCCTGTTCACTCCAACCCCCCGCCCCAGCCCTTGTGACTGACCTCCCCGCCAGCAAAAAAAAAAAGTAAGTCCAATTCATGTTATCTATATATTCTCAGTGGCCTGCCCCTTAAAATAGAACTGACTGCTTCCCCTCCCCCACCCCTGCTGGAAGCCATCTATGGTGGAGAATGACACTTGAGCATCCTATTACCGTTTTTAAGAGTTCTTTTCAATGGCTTCTTGTTTAGGCTGTTACTATTTTGGGGCAGGGGCTGGAGTGGAGGTGGGGTTGTCACAGAGTCTTCCATGTTCCTTTCTCAGCTGCACATCTGCAGTCATCGGTGTCACTGCCAAGTAGCTTATTTGCTATTTACGGTCTGAGGGGGCATGGTTTCTGGCCTGAGCACAGACCACAAACACTGCTCCCAGTTACAGTAGGACCATGGACCCAGACCAGACCCTCTGATGTAGCAGGAACTGTAGAGATCAGCATGGATTCAGGCCACAGTAAGACCACGGACCCAGACATGGTCCTCTGTAGCAGCACAGACCTGACATCACCTTGGCAGCTCAGGCCGCACTCACATCAGTATGGCACCTGGTGACAGCATGGCCCACTAGCATCAACGTGACTTAAGGCAGCAGTGCAGGCCAGGGACCTCTGCTCGACTTTCAGTAGTAACACGGGCCATGGACATCAACTCAGAACCTGGCTATAGCAGGATCTCAGACCCACACATGGCCCTCGGTGGCAGCCCAGATCCAGACACCACCAAGGGACAGGCTGTGAACGTCTGCATGTCATTAAGTAATAACACGGTCCTTAGATATCAGTCCGAACCAAGCCATATCAGAGCCGTTTACCCACACATGGCCCTCAGCAGCATTATGAAACATGGTGGTCCTTCAAAGAGATCCAGTTTAAAAAGTAGACCATTCTTCATCTCAGGCCTCCATTGTTTCCCTAAACTCGAGTGATCCCGTGGCTGGGCAGCTTGTTTGATGTCTGAATCTGCTTGTGCTTAAGTTCCAGGTTGCTCCACTGACCTTGCTGGGCAACAGTATGATGCACAGTCGGCCTCTCATGCCTGTCACTGCTGTCACGCCTCCAGCTCCACCCCTTTACACAACGCATGCATCCCATATCTCTTCATCACCTGTTCTCTCCTCCCGGTGGCGCCCACCAGGGCCCACGGTGTTTCTCTGTTTTTCTTAACGTATTTGTGGCGTGTGTGTTCCACTTGTATATGTCAGTATGGGAGCCTCCTTGTCACAGTGCACACAGGAAGCAGAGAACAACCTGGGCATTGACCCATGCCTTTTCCTCTGGGGCTCTGTCTCTTGTGCTTTATTCCCTGTGTCCACAGGCCAGCTGGCTGGTGAACTCGCAGGGATCTGCCTGTCTCCGCCGTCTGCCTCATCTTAGGGTTACCAGGGTTACAGGTACTCATACTTCCTGTCCAGGTTTTATGTGGGCTCCGGGGATTCAGACTCAGGTCCTTGGGCGGCATACTCTTCTTTTTATATCCACAGAACTGTCTCCACAGCCCAGGTTTGACACTCTCCAGAGCAGATAATAAACTAGCAGCAGGTTGTCACATACCAGCACATTCAAGTTGTCAATTGTTTTAAAATTTCAAAAAATTAGACATTCTTTAACAGTTTTATAATATGTTGTTCAAAATCAGCCTCTGCTGTAGAGACACCAGGCATCTAAATAAAAGTTTCCCATTTACTAATAGGAAGATGACTGTGTACATCACAGGGGAGAACACACAAGCTTCCCCTTGGTATTGAGTTTGGCCTCCGTTCTGAGAACACATCTTATCTTGGAGAATGAATTCACAAACAGTGTTAATGGGCAGAATTTGTTACCTCAAAATAATTATTCAGTAAATGATATTTGTGTTCTCTGTACTTAGCACATTGCTATGTATTTTGAATTCCCACAATACTGTGGAACTATAAATCACCTTGCTGTGTAATAAAATCAGAAGCTTGTTTTTTAAAATCAGAAGTCCATTTTTAAAGAGTATTAACTCTGCTATAAAAAATTAAATTGAAGATATGTATACTAAAAATGAGATCTCAGTGTTTAGTAATAATGGCATTTCTCAAGAATGTCTTCTAAATGAAACTTATAAATTAAATGAGCATTTATATGACTCAGAAAACAGAGTGATTCTAACATAAATGCAACTTTGTTAACAGAGTTGTCCATTTTCCAATGATCACATGTGTGTATGTATGGATGGATAGATGGATGGATAGTACTAAGTAACCACTACCCCAGGCAATATTTAACATATACCTACCTTGGGCCAATTGTCTTTCTTGGTACTATAACTGTCTTAGTTAAGGTTTTCTATTGCTGTGAAAAGACACCATGACCCCGGCAACTCTTACTAAGAAAACATTTAATTGGGGTGGCTTGCTTACCGTTTCAAAGATAACAGTCCATTCTCATCATGATGAGGAGTACGGCAGCAGGCAGGCAGACATGGTGCTGGAGTTGAGAGTGCTACATCTTGCAGGTACAGGAAGCTGACTGACAGTTACACTGAGGGAAGCTGAGCAAAAGAGACCTCAAAGCCCACCCCCACAGTGGCTTATTTCCTCCAAGGCCACACCTCCTAATAGTGCTGTTCCCTTTGGGGGCCATTTTCTTCCAAACCAGCACAATAGCATACATTGGTTTATAGTTTTGTTTCATTTTGTTTTTATTGTTTGTGACAGTCTCATCTGGCCCAGACTGAAACTTCTTCCCATCCCTACCTTCCAAGTGCCAGGATTACAGGCGTGTGTCACTGCTACAGGTTTTATATGGTGCTGGGGATCAAACCCAGAGCATGTTAGGTGAGCAGCCGAGCTCACCTGTAGTACATACTGGCAAACAACAAGACCGTGGTTGTCACGAGCAGTTTAGCTTAGCCAGCAGGAGAGCTAGAAGACACTTCCATAAGTGTATAGCAGACACTGTGTTTTGAATTGTCTTGTGTACACCTTTGGTGTGAGAGGCGAATAGAATGTTAGAAGGTGAGAAACTCAGTTTGAGCAGCAGGGAATATACATTTCTATAGATAGAACCCTTAAAGCCCACCTCGGAAGGGTCCAAAGATAGCAGCCATGTTAACAGAAGCAACAGAAGAGCATGCAGAAAGGGTGTGAGGAGGGGTGTGGAGGAGCCAGGCACAGTGTCAGCCACGTGCCTATAGGCCTAGCTACTGGGAAAGCTGAGACAGGAAGGTCCCTGGAGTTTGAGACCAACCTGAGCAGCACAGTGAGATGGTGTGTATGTTGGGGGGGGGGTTAAATGTGGAAACTGGTAAGGAAGGAGCAGCGACAACATGTTTGCTGATAGGAGACAATGGTGGTTTTAAAGCAAAGGGGGTGGCATGGCCCGGGGCCTGGGCTGTGCATAGACAGCCATAGCTGTCACTTGCCAGGGTGGGCTGGGCTGTGCATAGACAGCCATAGCTGTCACTTGCCGGGGTGGGCTGGGCTGTGCATAGATAGCCATAGCTGTCACTTGCCTGGTCTTCACCTCTTCAGATCTGTTGTAATGAATGGCCTAACATTCCTACCAATCAGCAAAGGCTTGTGTCCAAGACTCCTGAGAATAACAATGCAAAAAGAATTTTCAGCTATTGTACATAATTAAATTTTTTATGGAAATATAAAGTAAGGGCTTAAAAATTTTATTTCTCAACAATATGGAAATACTCATCTTACCAATGTTCAAAGTAATGTACATTGAAGTAGTAGTACACCATTGCTTTAACATACTAAACTAGCAAGCTCTTAGAAATACTTATTAAGTGGAGTGGTGGCATACACCTTTAATCCCAGCACTTGGGAGACAGAGGCAGGCGGCTCTCTGTGAGTTCCAGGACAGCCTGGTCTACAAAGTGACCAGCACAGCCCAGACTGTTACACAGAGACAGCCTGTCTTGAAAAACCAAAAACAACAACAAAAAGCTACTTATTAATAGAAGGCTCTTAGAAATACTTATTAAACTGGCACACATTTTAAAATGCCCTTTTTCATACATGTGTATATCTCTATTTGCATGTATGTATATGTGTTTTCATGTGTGTATACATGGGTTTGCATGTGTGTATGTGTTTATATGTATGTATCTGTGTTTGCATATTATGTGCATGTTTGCGTATGTATGTCTGTGTTTGCATATGTGTATGTGTGTGTTTTCATATGTATGTATATGTGCTTGCATGCATGTATGTGTGTTTGCACGTGTGTGGGCTGAGTTTGTAGGATGTGAGTGCATCTGTGTGTGGAGGTCAGAGGTTGGTCCTGTCTCCCTCGTCTGCTGTTTTTCAGTGAGGCAGCAGCATGTCCTGAGCTGGAGCTGAGTTTAGCTGTTCTGGCTAGCCAGCCCTGGGACCCTGTCTCTGCCACCTGACTGCTGAGATTACAGGCAAGCCTCCATGCCTGCCCAGCTAGGGATCTGAACTCCCATCCTCACACTTGCATGGCAAGTGCTTTTTCTATTGAGGCATCTTCCCAGACCATGTATGTATTCATATTTGTAAGCGGTAGGATTTGATTGTGTCTTTCAAAGTTTGTGTATTAGAAGCTTGACCCCCCAGGTCCATGTGCTGGGGTTAGAGTTATATACGATCACGAGATTGGGGTCTCACAGTTGCAATTAAGAAGACTTTCCAAGAAAAGGAAGAGTTCTGAGCTGGCAATGACATGTTTGGCATAGCAGGAAGGCTCTCACCAATGCATCTCTCACTCTTAGTTTTCCCAACCTCCAGAAACATAACCCAAATAAACTTCTATTGCGTATAGTCTACACAGCCTGTGCAAGCTTGTCATAGCGGCCAAAGGTGGATCAGACGATATGAGGCAGTGGATACTGTAATGCCTCGTTAGTGTGCATATATGTGTGTGTAGTTCAGAATCCTTGACTTAAGTTCTTTTGGCCAAATGTGCTTCAGCTGTTTTTGTATTTTCCCTAGGTAACTCAGAGATTTCCACTTATGGATAAAATATCTTTGGGGTTCCTTGGGGGGAGGTAATAAGTAAAATATATTAAATAATCGTTCAGAGGACATTAGATATCAGATAGTTGAATACAATGATCCCTAAAAAAATAACTTTGTTAGAATTTCTGTTTCTGGGAAAAGACACCATGACCACTGCAACTCTTGTAGACATTTAATTGGGTGGCTTGATTACTGTTTCACAGGTTTATTCCATTACCATCAATCATGGTGGGAAGCATGGAGGCCTGTAGAGAGATGTGGTGCTGGAGGAGTAGCTGAGTGTCCTACATCTTGCAGGCAACAAGAAGTCTACTGAGACTCTAGGCGGTACCCTGACTATAGGAAACCTCAAAGCCCACACCCACAGAGACACACTTCCTCTAACAAGGCCATGCCCACTCCAGCAAAGCTACACCTCCTAATAGCGCCACTTCCTATGAGCTTATGGAAGCCAATTGCATTCAAACTATCACAGTGACAAAGGACATAAAAGATAGGATTGTCCATAAACTACCCTACAAAACTTGATAAGTCATCAGTTAGAGAAGAGGAACTGAGACAGAAGCCCAGTCTCAGAGAAGAAGAGAACCCTGGAACCCAGAGGTGGCAAGGGTTTGCAGAAATCAGAACAGGCACAGCTCCAAGAGAGGTGAGAAAATGACTTGAAGTTTAAGAGGAAAACCAAACATCAAGAGAACTAGGTGGAGCAGTGTCCTGGATGGATGTATAGCTGGGAATAGGTCTGTTCCCCCAGTGCATCGACGCAAAGCTTTATCACCAACAGTGCATTTAGACAACCAAAGATGGTCTCACTGTGAAGGAAGATGAGAGGATTAGGGCTCAGGGCCGTTTTGATCCCACCAACAAAGCTTAAAAGGAAGCCCTAAAAAGATGGAGCCACTGACAGCTATTTAGAACAAAGCTCAAGGGTCTACTAAGAATTTAGAACATAAATAACACCTAACAAGGTAGAATCCCCACTCCCTGGTGAGCAAAGAGGCAGGAAAATATGTCAAAATTTGCAGTTTTTGACCCAGAAATAATGCAGGTGATAGAATTGATAGGGCATAGTTTATTCCATATGCTCGAGAAACCACAAGGAAGATTGACTATATTGACGAGAGCTAGGAAAGAAAATGTCAGAGCATCTGGAGATGAAAATGGCAGTGTCTAGACTGAAGATGAGGTTCTGGCTGAGTGGACAGTTACAGAGAGATGGTCTGCGAACAGCATTGCATAGCAGCAGGGAGGAGAGAGGCCGCATACTGTTGGTAATATGAGAACATTAGCCCATGGACTGTGTGCTGCATAGTCGTTCCAGGTGAACTCAGCAGCCTCCCCTAACCAAATGTCATGTGCAGTTTAATTAAAATTATTCATAGCTTGCTGTGGCTCAGGCCGAATTTTGCTCTCAGTTGAGGTTTGATACCAAACCTTGATATTTTCTTCTGCACCATATTATTTGGGGAGCAATTCTTTTGGTGTCAGAGCCTTGTGAGTTTTAGAGAAAAGGTTTATGGGCCCATCTTAGAGACAATCTGGCAATGATTTTTGCTAAATGCACTCTTGAGGCATGGCATTGCAGAACTCTAACAGGTAGGTAGTCAAGCTTGAGTGCCAAATGTTACAAATTTGGACGCTCATGGCAATGTTTTTAATACTTAAAAAACGGAAAGAAACCAAAATAGCCCTATAGCTCACAGTTGGTTAAATTATGGTACTTCTATACAGTGAATGAACTTTGTAGCCGTGAAAAATACCACACTGTGGGGAAATGTTAATGTAGTGAGCTACTGTTTAATGTCCAGTATGGAGACATTGCAGGAGTGTGACTGCCGGTGCTCACAGTGACCCTGCTGTGGGACCTGACTCCGCCTTCTGTTTGCAGGGTCTGCCATGGTCTCTAGATTTCCGTCAGTGTGTATGTATTCCTTCTAATAAAGTCAGAAAAAATAAGACTCTCAGGAGAAAATAATGGTGATATTCCTCTTTCACTTAAGCTTTCCTTAGTCAGGAATCATTTTGTGTTAGCAAAGCTCACAAAGGCTTGACTGTGCATCACTGTTAAGGCCGTCACTCAGCATGTCACCCATGTTCCCAGATCTGCTATCTGCGCACCGGGATTTATAGCCGAGTTGCCTGAGGCATTTCCAGAGGAATCTTTTTAAACAAAAGTAAGCCCTTTCTAGGGGGCTGCTGAACCTCTTGCTGCACACCAGAGGCTCCCAGACTTAATCTCAAGAGAACAGCCTCCCTCCACTGGTGAGTCACCACCACCATGTCCAGTTCCGGGCCTGCTTTAAAATGTCTGCAGAGCCTTTCATGAGGTCATTTTTTAAGCTTAAATATCTACTTTTCTTTGAAATTCCCTTTCTCCCTTTTCAAAAAGATCATAGCAGAAGTTAAAAACGGATCGCTTTTTGCAGGCTACACCATACATCTGGTGTGACTTCCACAGGATTGATTTCGTGCTATGCCACACCAAGGTCTGCCAAGTCCTGCTCTTGCAGACTTTGGAAAGGGCAGTCTGGACAGCCCACAGGTTTTACCCTTAATCTGAATTATGCTCTAGAGGTGGTGGGACCTGGGAGAATGGAACTGATCAATGAAGCAGACTAAAGTCTTCTGCAATAACCAACTTTATCCAGAGCCTCAGACATTTTATACCCTGAGGGTTAAGAGAGGTCACATGAGTAAAGTTCTCATGATTTCAAGCTGTGTACAGTCACAGGGACAAGGTGTACATGGCAAAGCCATGTTTTTCCACAGAGGCATATAAGGCATAATTGAAGCATTTAAATGAATAGCAATAGAAAGCAACAATCTGAAGTAAACTCACTCCTATCTAATACACCGGGAGGAGCACTAAACAAATTCCAAGAACAATTCCATGTTTTAAAGAAACTGAGGTCTCTAGACTCTTTTTCTTTGAGTGTTCCCACAAGCACTCAGAATTCTCCTTGCACAGTCACTGTGCTAGTGTGTGCTGCAGACTCCTCTACTGAGACTGGAGGAACTGCACTGGGCCTGAGAGCTCGGTGCACTGGTTTCGACCTCTTCTACATCATTTGGATGCAGAGCCTGGGACCAACCAGCTACCCTACAGTAATGGTTATGCTTTATTTATAGTCGATAAATGTATGTTTTGACTTCACAAGTGGGATACTAATATGTGCTGGAATTCACTATTAGATTTAGAATTTTGTTCTATAAGAAAGTGAATTTTTTTAATAGCTACAAGCTGTTCATATTTTCTGTTTCATTGTGCTTGGGTCTATACTTGTAAGTTCTGTATTTAAAGAACTATGCCCTTTAGATTTACTTTATTATCAATTTTGTTGATGTTTCCTGTAGCAATTTTATTGATGTTTGTTTTTTGGAGTTTTTCAGAGTTTATCACAAGAATCTATAATTGCTGATAGAATTCTAGAATATAAGCTCAATATTATTAAAAATAATTGTATTTCTATATAGCAGCAAAGATCAATTATACTTTGAATATTTTAACAGTCCAGACTTAAATAATATTTTATCTTTTAAGGGTTTGAAGTGATTTTGTGTATGTCAGATTGATAAGAGGAGAAATATATTATCAAAATACATTAAATTTCATAAAAACATTATGAAATTGTCAGGGAAAATAAGAACGGTAGAAAAAACAAATCCAGCAAAGGCAGTATGCGTTGTTTGATTGTCTTTTTCCAGTTTTCCTTGTTGAATTATAAAAACCCCAGAAATCTGCAGAGGGAGGGATTTCCATGAAAATCATGAAGAAACTGACGGAACTGTATCATTTTGTGCTTTTGTCTGGCATAAGATGCTCCACTGTGGCCCTTTTGGTATCGGCAAACATGGTAGACTGCTATGTATCTTAGTCGTCACTCAAACACAGCTGGGAAGTGATCATGAGCATCAGTCAGCATTACAACGTGAATAAAACCAGCAGGGTTGTGATTGCTAAGCAGCTAACCGTACTAGAAATTAGTAGTGTCTTCATAATTCTTTGTAGGCAGAGTCTGTATTCACAGCTTTGGTCCACACAAAAACTAGTGGAAGAAAACTTATCTTTCGTTTAATTCAAATAGTCTTGGGGCAGCTGTTGTAGGTGTGATGACAGGCTCATGGTGTCAGCAAAGTAGAACAGAAAGGGGCTCTTTTGTGCCGTTTATTGACTGACTTTTTTCTGTTCCTTCCTAGAAACTTAGCAACATGCTTTAAGAGGTTTATTTTTGTGGGAGTCTTCCTGCTTTTCTGTCTGCCAAGACGTTAGATAATGTAGCAGTTAGAAGCCTAAATCCTAGAAACAGGCCACTTGAATTTTCTTAGACAACACTTCAGAGCACATGGTCTTCTTCCAACACTATACTTAGTTTTCTTATCCTTAAAATGTGTAGCAGACACCACATTAGAAGAGGTAGTGTAGATTAAATAAAATTGTGCTCACAATGAGCCTCCTGTAGTACTTAGCACATAAAAATCTCAAAAGATGTAGTATATTATTTCTCTTTTAACCATCTCCATATGGGTAGTAAGATATTGTCTTAGGGTTTCTGTTGCTGTGGCAAACACCATGACCAAAAGCAGCTTGGGGAGGACAGGGTTCATCGCCTTTCACAACTCTGAGGTCACAGTCTAGCGTGGAGGGAAGTCGGGGCAGGATCCCAGCAGTGAAGGAGTACTGCTGCTTTCTGGTTTTCTCCTCACGCCACCATGCTCAAGCCCGCTTTCTTATACAACCTAGGATCACCCGATAAGGGGGGCACCACCCACCACGATCTGGGCCTTTCCACATCCACCATTGATCGAGGAAATGCCTGACAGACTTGCCTACAGGCCAGTCTTTGGAGGCATTTTCTCAATTGAGATTCCCAGATTGTCTCAGTTTATGTCAAGTTGACAAAAAAAAAAAAACAACCAGCACAAATATGTAAGTATTAAGACATAATTGTAGATACATTTTCATATGTCTAGTAAAGCTTACATTTCTTTAAAGTTCCTAAACGCTTCACAGATAGAGACCCATCTTCCTTACAGGTACTTGCTGAATATTCAGTACTGTAACTGTTCTTAATGCAGGCTCTGAAACTAGTATTCAGCTTCCAGAATCCGTAAGGATGATGTGGTGTTTGGAAGGAAAATGACCCCCAAAGGGAATGGCACTATCAGGAGCTGTGGCTTTATTGGGGTAGGTGTGGCCTTGCTGGAGGAAGTGTGTCACTGTGGGGGTGGACTTTGAGGTCTCACATATGCTCAACCCACACCCAGTGTCTCAGTTCATTTCCTGTTGCCTTTGGATCAAGACGTAAGGACTCTCAGCTGCAGCACCATGTCTGCCTGCATGATGCCTTGCTTTTAACCATGACGGTAATGGACTAAACCTCTGAACTATAAGCAAGCCACCATAATTAAATGTTTTCCTTTATAAGTTGCCATGATCATGGTGTGTCTTCACAGCAATAGAAACCCTAACTAAGGCAGAAGTTGGTACTAGGGATTGGGTGTCTTTGAGTTTCTATTACTGTGAAGAGACATCATGACCATGGCTTCTCCTATAAAGGAAAACATTTAATTGTGGTGTCTTGCTTACAGCTCAAAGGTTTATCATAGTGGGACATGGTGTGCAGGAAGATATGGTGCTGGAGCTGAAAGCACTACATCCTAATAGGCACGCAACAGGAAGTGATCTGCCTCACTTGGCATGGCTTTAGCCCTCCTCCACAATAATACACTTCCTCCAACAAAACCACACCTACTCCAACAAGGCCATACATCCTAAAAGTGCCACTCCCTTTGGAGGCCATTTTCTTTCAAATCATCACATTAGGGTATTGGTGTGAAAGGCCCAACTATGCTTTTATTTAAAGGAATTTGGACTTTGGGAGTTTACATTAGGAAAGCAGTGAATGTTTTCAGTGCTGCTCTTAATGGGCCATACCAGTAGGAGCGTGGAAGACAGTGCTGCTAAGAGTGATTTGAACTGTGGGGGGTAGCTTAAGAGGTTTCAGAGGAGAAACATTTTAGTATGTTGCCTAGAAATCATTCTTGTGATATTTTGGTGAAGATTGTGGCTGCTTTTTGTCCTTGCTCGAAAAGTTTCCTGAGGCTAAAGTGAAGAGTTTTGGATTAATTCCCTTAGCAGAGGAAATCACTAAACATCCTAGTGTAGACTCTGTAGTGTGGTCATTAGTGGTAGCTCTAATGAAGATGTATAATGAAAAGGAGCAGGCTGAACAAGGAAAAATATTTGAGGAGAAAAGAATCAGAAATGGAGTGGAGCTAAGTCCTGTAGGCAAGGAGAGAAACAGATTAGGAAACGGAAAAAAGGGAGTGGTGACGTCAGGGCAAGATCCCACCCCAGTAAATTTCCAAGGTGTGAAAAGGAATTAAAGGAAAGCTTAGAGCCAGGTATAGTGGCACACCTTTAATCCAGCACTGCGAAGGCTAGTGGATCTTTGAGTTCAAGGCCAGCCTGGTCTACAGATCCGGTTTCAGGACACCCAAGCTTAAGCAGTGAAGGAAACCACTGAAAACAGAAAGTTGGTGAAGATGTAATTGAATGAAGGGGCCATGTTCCAGCCCCTGTAAGCATCAGAACTTGGCAGCTTTGGCCATGTGTTTCTAGAATTAAGGATAGAAGAAAGGGGCTATCTAATTTGCTTTCATGACTAAGAAAAGCCACATGAAGCCAGGCATGTGTCAGGGGTGTCCCTGAATGGAGGCCTAGGGAGGCCATTATGTGAAGCTGGGAAGGTAAGGCTTGGATTACCTAGGAAACCCCAAGATGTTTTAGATATCAGAGCCATGGGACACCTGATGAGGGAAGCTGCTAACAGGGAGTGGAACCAGCCCAAAAGAAAGATGTTGCAGTCAACATAGCTGAAAGGATTTGGAGATCTGAAGAACATTTTGACATCAGACAGAGATGCAGAGTTTGAAGTTTGCCCAACTGGTTTTCAGTCTTGCTTTGGTCCAGTATTTCCTCATTATGTTCCCTTTCCCTACATTTTGGAATGGTAATGTATATCATGTGCCATTATATGTTGGAAGTATATGATCTGCTTTTTTATTTTAATTTTATAGGGGATTACAGTTAAGAGATTGCATGAATCTCAGAAGAGACTTTGAACTTTAGACTTTTAAATAAGGTATATACTATGGGGACTTTTGAAATTGGACTGAATGCATTTTTGCATTATGATATGGCTACAAGGCTTTGGGGCCAGGGTGGTTTGAAAGAAAATGACCACAAAAGTAATGGCGTTGGCCTTGTTGGAGGAAGTGTGTCACTGTGGGGGTGGGCTGTGAGGGCTCATATATCCTCAAGCCACACCCAGTGTCTCAGACTACTTTCCTTTGCCTTTGGATCAACATGGAAGGACTCAGCTCCTGCACCATGTCTGTCTGCATGCTGCCTTGTTTCCCACCATGATAATAATGGACTGAACCTTTGAACTATAAGCCACCCCCTTAAATGTTTTCCTTTATAAGAGTTGCTGTGGTCATGGTGACTCTTCACAGCAATAGAACTCTAACTAAGATGGGTGCTTATGCTCACTGGGAAACTAAGTTGCTTAGATACGGCCATCTCATTCTGTATGCTGTAGAAAATGAGGTTATGCTTGCACATCTTAAACATGAGATTCTGAATCATGGTTTCACTCCTCCACATCTTAGAAGTTATAATGTAAAACTTGTGTGTGCTAGCATTTTATTGCTTTAGGAGCCTAACTTCAAGTATTAAATTGCAGTGCAAGCTGGTAGTCACAGTGCTCTGGGAGACATTGTAGTCACACGCATCTGATAACTTACACACTTCATCTGGTTCCTTATCATGTCTTATTTCATATTTATGATTTGTATCTTATTTCTTTATGTCATTTGACAATTTCTAGCTCATTTTGGATAAAATTTGAATCCGTTTCCTCATTCAACCTAACTTAACTTACAAATGGCAGCCTTTGTTTACCCATTGCTGGCTGTGTTTAGACTTGATCTCCAGCTGATGCTGTTCATGTGTGCTTTGATAATGTCTTGCTGGCCGTGGCTCTGCTGGTTCTTGAACATATTTAATATTTTTATTCTTTGATAAATTCATATATGCATATGATGTATTTTGATCATATTCATCCCTCACCCCTCATTCTTACCACCCCCTCCTCCTCTTGCTCCCATCTTTATCTCCTCTTTTAAATAACCCACCATGTCCAGTTTGTGCAACCCTATACCCCTGGTTATGGGGTCATCCACTGGAATGTGGTCTCCCTACCAGAGGCCACATCCTTAAAGAAAACTGACTCTCCCTCATCCAGAAACTGTCACCTGTTGGTGGCATCTCAGTTAGGGGCTGGGCTCATGAGTCTCTCCCAGTCCATGTTGGAATGTCTACTGGGTTGACCTTGTGCAAGCAACCACAGCTGCTCAGAGCTCATGAGTGCAATGGTCCTGTTGTGTCCAGAAGACACTGTTTTGCTCTGGTTCTCTGCCTTTTTAAATTTTTCTGTCTCCTCTTCTGTCATGGTCCCCAAGCCTTGGGTGGGTGGTGATGTAACTGTCTCATTGACTGTGGTGAGTTTCTGTGCTAACTGCCATCTACTGCGCAGGGCCTGTGAGCTCCCAGGCCATGGGTTCTTAGAGTATAGTATCAAACATGTGTTTCCTCCTGTAGAGCAGTTCTTAAATCCAATCATAAAGCAGTCATGCACCCCTGTGACAGGTCTTGCCATTCCTGTCATTATTATAGCTCACAAGGCTCACAACTGGAAAGACGGCTGATGACTCTTCCCAATGCCAGTGGTCTACATAGCATGGCTTGGTACTGTGAAAGTAGGCTAGCAGGAGGAGCTTCTTGGTCAGTACCAACTTCATCTCTCCTGTGACCAGTAGATGTGGTGTTCAATAGGATGCTCTTGCCAGCAAGTTCTAGTGGGGACCAGAGTGGCAGTGGCCTGGATTGTCTTGGTGTCTCTGCTTTTCTTTCTTCTGCTTATTTTGATTTTATTTTAATCCTCTTTTAGTTTCTCAATTTGAAATGCAGATTCTTGCTCTTAAGCCTTTCTTATTTTCTAACACAGCACATAAAGCTATAAGTTTCTAAGACAATGATGTAGCTGTAGTCTATAAATTGCCTAAATGTTTTTAACGTGATCATTGATATAAACTAGATAATGTGCATGAATTTGAGATATGTACAAATGAAGTGACTATCTCTGCACTCACGATCATGCTCTGTCTCCATCCAGTGCCACAAGGAACTTTTTCCCATCACTGGGAGCCACACACTAGTTCTTTGACACACCAAATTCATTTGCATTATCTTGAATTTTAGATAAATAGAACTGTAAGCTCTATGTGCTTTTTCTCCAACTTCTGTGCAGTTCAGATTACAATTCACCCACACTGTAGCAAGAGTAGCAAGAATTCTTTCTCTCCTGGCCTCTGCGGTGCTCAGCATTGTCTGTGCTCCACTGACCAACATTACCAGGGAGGCTCCACAACAGCTTAGTTTCTCACCATTTGATCAATCTGAAGATAAAGGTGCCATATGACTCACTTGGTAAAGTGCTTGGCATAAGCATAAGGGCCCTCTTCAGATTCCCAACAGTCACATAGAAAGCCAGGTGCCTGGTCACCACCTGTAACTCCAGCTCTGGGGAGGCAGGAACAAGTGGATCCATGGAATTCATCGGCCAGCCAGTCTAGCCAGTCCAGATGCAGCAAGAGACCTGTCTCCTAAAATGAGGTGGAGGTGTGGCTGAGGACACTTGATGCCCTTTGGCCTCCATACATGTCCACATATGAATACACACCGTCATTCAGTTGTGGTATCCTTTTCATAATTCTGTGTTGCCTGGTTATTGACTTTTTGATTTCCGGAAATTTTTTCCATAAACTTCTATTTATTGTTCCTCTGAAAATAGCTTGAGTTTCAGGTTCTGTGAGTTTGCCTACACCCATTTTAGTTGAATTTTGGCAGTGTGGGTCAAATAAAGTCTAATCAGATCTAAAAAGTTACTGAAATGTTTCCCTCTTTTCCAGGCAAAAGCGCCACCATTGTATCATCAGACCAAGGGGGACCCTTCTGTCAGAAAGGTGAGTCTCAAAGGCAAGCTGCCCAGAGAACTGCCTCCTCCTCCCCCTGCACCTTCTGCTCTGTGGTCAGTCCTCTGTAAATAGTAATGCCCTTTACTCACATTAGTGTTCTCAGGCTGCTTCTGATTGGGTGCTTCTGTATGTTGCTAGGATTCCCTGCTTCTTCAAGACCAGCCCTATGGGATTTTGGGCCCAGCAATCAGTCTCCTGGCAACTAAGAACTGATGCATGGGGGGTTAGCACCCACAGCCTGCCAGGGCTGGCAGCCTCATGTCCAAGGCAGTAGCAGATGAAGAATATTCTGAGGAGAAAGCTGTCTCGCTTTCTCACTGACACGTTTTCCTTCCAGAGAGCTGTACCCAAAATAAACTGTCTAGAGAAACTGCTTTTCAACGCACGCCGCACAAAGGGTCATCAGTAGATGCTGGACTAGGCATCTTCTGCCACTGGTCCTGCCGATAAACTCTGAGGCCCTGATGGGCTGTGAATCTCTGACCTGAGCAGTGCTCAGACGGCGGCGTTAAGAGAGCCGCTGCAGCCCCTTTCTATATCCTGCTCTTCTCTACCCGTGGGTCACCACCTTATCAAATATCCTTAATAGCAGATTCATACATATGAACATTACGGTTTATAACAGTGGCAAAATTACAGTTATGAATTAACAATGAAATAATTTTATGGTTGGGGTATTAAAGTGCCTCAGCATTAGGAAGGTTGAGAACCATTGACACTGAAGGATATAAGTAGCCAGGCTTTCTACTTCCTTTATTTACCATTTTTTCTGATAGTTGAAGTGATGTTTTTTGGTGTTTTATTTTGATTTTGTACCCTTCCCAACCTTTTTTTAAATTTTAACTAGCAGTGATGTCAGCAAAGTATTTGTGGAACAAAAATGACAACTCGTGGCTCTGTTTACTAACAGCTGGTTTTAGCTTCAAAGCAGTGTGACACACACCCATCCCTTCCCTCTGCCTGTGAGCCCTGACGTTTTCAAACAGAAAAGGATAAAAGCTAGACACAACGTCTGCAAAGTCCTGACACATGCTCTACAGGAATATCTCTGCTCTTTCAAGGCATCGCAGGCAGGCAAGAACGAGGGGAGGGTGTGACTTCTCAGAGCCACCTCGTTGCCACTTGAGCAGCTAGGCAGTTTTCTGTCACTCCTGTGAAATGCAGTTATACAGAAGAGGAGATCGTTTCCGTGTGGGTTTGGATTCATGTCCTGGCAGCTTTGTGGGTATGGGCTTTAAGAGCAAGTAATACATCATAGAAGGAGTGCATTTGAAATAGGTGCTCATATCATGAGCCAGACAGCAGAGAGAGGGAAGCCAGCATCCCACAGTTCTCAGAGACTCAAGAGTCTCCTATTAGGCCCCTTCCCAAATGTCCACAGCAACTGTTAATGCTGCTGTGAAGACCTTCATGAACCTCTGGGTACAGTCAGCAGCCAGTCACAGTAGAGCCTCGTTAGTCTCGCTCAGTAAACAGGAATGAATTAGCAGACAGGGAAATTGGTTTGTAGAAGCTCTTGAACACCATCCATGTAGAACACTTCTAACATGATAATTAAAAGCATAGGCTTCACCTAAACTCAACGGCTCTGAAAAGATGGCTCCTATTTTCTGTAGCTGGAGGCTTTTCTACATCCCACCTAGTCCCACAGCTGCTTAAAAAATAATCATTCAGAGGGTTAATATTAACCATAATTGTTTGACCAATGGCTCAGACTTATTACTAGCCAGTTCTTATTTTTAATTAAACCATTTCTATTAATCTGCGTATCACCATATGGCCCACGGCTTACCGGTGATGCTCTGACATCTTTCTCCTCTGATGGCTGCTAGTGCCTCTCTTGACCCTGCCTTCTTCCTGTATCTCTGCTTGGATTTCCTGCCTAGCTATATTCTGCCCTGCCATAGGCCAAAGCAGCTTTATTCATCAACCAATATTAATAGCATATGGAAGGACATCCCACATCAATTTTCTTCCTGTGTAAGATAGTGATGATCTTAGACTTGTGCTAAAAACTAAATGAAACACTTATGTTTGATGCATGGCAAATACCGTGGTGAACAATGATGTTTAACATAGGCCTTCTGACTCCCCTGTGCCTTTTCAGTTAATCATGTCACTTACATAGTATCATCCAGTCATCAAGCATTTTTTAATGCTAGACACAGAGCTAAGCATTGGACTAGAGGTGAAAGTGCTGTCTCTGGTCTCATGAGTCTCAGCATTAGACAGGTGACCTCACAGTTGCCATGCAACGTGACGATGCCAAGTAAAGAGTGCAGGATGCTGTGCCAGCACCAAGATGGGGCTTTGTTTTCGAGTGGCTGATCAGTCCAGTGCAATCTTGTATTCTTTGTGATTAGAAGAACAATAAGGGACTCAGAAGGATGGTTAGCTCCCCCTCTACAGATGTGGGAGCAAATTCTGCCACACAGCTAGGCATTTATTAAATAAATACTCATTTAGAAGTAGATTGATGCAACCTGTTTTTCAAACTTGGTAATGCCTCGCTGTGTAGTTTCCGATGTCTGACCAACACCGGAAAAGGGTGCCCTCCTTCAGATGTCTGTTAGTCCCGCTAATTTATGGCATCTTAAGGAGTGTCCTGAATGTGTGGGAGCGCCTTTAGTCCCAGCGCTCGGGAGGCAGGAACAGGTGAATCTCTATGAGTTTGAGTCGAGCCTGGTCTGTGTTGTGAGTTCCAGACCAGCCAGGGATACATAGTGAGACCTTGTCTCAAGAAAGAAACTTCCCAAGCCAGGACTGCATGCAGATGGCCCTTTGTGTCATTTTTAAGTGGCCATGTGTACACCTGTTCCTTTCCCATGTAAGAATGGGTGCTTTTCAAGTATTCTTCCTTACCTACACATCTTGAATAGCTTTTATTTCATCAAGGAGAATCTATTTCTAGCATTCACTGTACTGATTAAAAAGCCACTAATTTTACCAATTAAGAATTTTGATTTTTCTTTTTTGCAGAGTCTTAAGTATCTCCAATTACAACATTTATATCTACTTTATCTTTTATCACACCTAAGGAAAACTATCTATTCTTCAACTCCATCAAAGACTCCAGAAAGATATAATATTACCTAAGTAAACAGGAAGTGCATTGTAAGCAACTTCCAAAACTCTAGAAATTGGCAGAGACATCTCACTGCCTGGACAGTCACCCATAGATAGGTCTTCTGTAGCATTGCAGCATCCATCTTCAGCCTACAGGCCCATACTGTCTAGTAGACTTTTTCATGAAGCAGGAAATTTGAAGATCTGTTTTGCCTTGTACTGGCAAAGTCCATCAGTTGCTTTCTTCTGTGTCCTGCAGAATGTCTAGCAGACTCTTTCATGAAGCAGGAACCCCAAAGGACTGTCTCACCTTTTAAAGGCAGCTTCAGCAGTCATTTTTCTGTGGGTCCTGCAAATCCAGTTCATACAGCATAACATCAAGCAGTCCAGGCAAGAGCAGTTTCTTACCCAAATGGCTAACAAACTCCATTAGGAGCCTCTTCAGTGCTCATCTTCCTCTTGAAGTAGATTGGTGCTGCCAGGAGCAGAGGAGTCTCATTGTCATGATAAGTCTAAGTTCTTAAAACATTTTAAATACCATATTCTGTAGTGTTTGAAGGTTTGAAAAATAACTATCCATCTGAAATACATCTCTTACATCTAGAAAACCTAACTAACATGACTACAAGTTTGACTATTATAGATGACTATCTATTAACATATATTTCTTAATTATACATTACATTTTAAATGAGCTGCACAAACATAATATCTTAATCAAGAACAGAAATATACACATAACAAAATTGACCTTAAATTTGTATCAGTAAACCAAGATCTATACCAATGCAAATTGTTCATATCAATATCATATCACCCTTTAAGTGTAAACAAACAATTATAAACAATCATTTAGGGAATTTGGGTGTAGTTCTCTCCAAACTGCTTCCTGCTTTTTGTTGGGCACAGTAATTTTTGGGGGTGTTCACAGTGACCTTTTGGAGGGTTCTTGGTCCATTAAACCACATTAGTCTGGAAGGATCCCACAGGTTCTCATCCTCTGTGGAAACAAAAGAAAAACCTCTTTTCCAAAACGACATATCCTTACACCCAAATTTTGAAGTCAAGACCTTTAAAATAAATATGTTGGTTTAGCTTGGCAGCCCATACAATGAAATGTCTTAGCTCCTTCACAGTAAAAAATTTCAAATAAACCACAATAATATACATAATCCAGACTCTCTGTGTATATTCCATCTTTTCATGACTTATTTTTCTTACTCTATTACTTTTTCTACAAGTTTATTTTATTATCTTTACTCCTTTAATCTATGACTGTACTTTAAACACACTGTGTCTCATTTAGAGGTCTTTTATGTCTGAATCTGTCCTATTGTGTATTTGGAATCCTTTTCTGTCTAGGAGTGCTTCTTAAAATGCAAAGCAGCTTGGCTAGGATAAGGCTGCTTTGCCTTTTGGCCCCACCTAGTCCAACATAGTGGAGGTCTCTTCATTGCCTCTGAGACTGCCGGGTGGGAGCCAGGCTCACCGCCTCAACTCTTGTAACCAGTTGGCCCATGCTGCAACCAAGTAACTTGCAGCACACTCCCTCAAACCCCATTCAAGTGCTCAGCTTCCTGAAAGAGACAGAGTTTGTGCTGGCAGCATGGTCCAGGAAGCTGCATTTAGAAACCATGCATTTTTGTTTGTTTGTTTTGGGTTTTTTGGCTACCACTGATCAGGAAGACCTCTCTTAAAGGAACCACGCCTCTGCTTCCTTCTGTCAAACAGAGCCCACCCAAAAAAATGCTGTTACCAAAAAGCTGCCTAAACTTTTTTTTTTCTTTCTTTTCTTTCTTTTTTTGGTGTCTAGAATTTCTTTTTGAGATCTCTCAGGCTTTTTTATGTGGATGTAGTCAAGCACATTGGCACGTCATTCTGTTGGTGGAGACATGTTCACTGCCTCTGAGAGCCATGTACATTGCCCCATTTTTAGGCATACAGCGGGTCTATGTTGCCATGAAGCAAGCTGTAGCACTCTGCTCACAGACCCCATTTAAATGCTCCCTAACCAGACCTCCCAGAAGAGTCAAAGCTATTTCTCCTGATGAACCAGGAAACCATCTTAAAGGAGCCGCACAGTTTTACTTTGTGGTTCTGTTTCTGTTTTAAACTAATTCTGATTGTATAGGTCTGATTTGTTACAGGCTCTGTTTCCATTGCATGCATATTATACGTTACCTTTTAAAAATCAGTTGTGAGAAACTATGAAAACAGGAGTTTATATAGTGTTTTACAATTACACAGTTACATTTTCTGGTTCTCCTTGTTTTTCCATGTGCATTTGAAATAGCTGGAATCATTTTTGTTCTGAAGAACCCTCATAGTCGCTCTTGTCAGAGAGAGGTAGACATGGATGTGAATGCCTCAGTACCATGTGAAAGTCAGAGAAAAACTTGCAGGAATCACTTCTTTCCTTCCATCCTGGGTTCCAGGGATCAAACCAGGTGGTCAGGCTTGCAGGGCAAGCACTTTCACCCACTGAGCAACTTCTGCAATCCTCCCAAGGTATGGTGGTTTGAGTGTGATTGGCCCCATAATGTCATAGGGAGTGAGACTATTAGGTGTGGCCTTGTTGGAGGAAGTGTGTCATTGGAGAGGGGCTTTGAGGGTTCAGAAGCTTAAGCGGATCCTATTGTCTTACTGTTTCTTCCTGCTGCCTGAGGATCAAGATATAGAACTCTCAACTCCTCCTCCAGTACCATGACTGTCTGCACACTGACATGTCCCACCATGATGATAATGGACTAAACCTCTGAAACCGTAAACCAACCCAAATTAAATGTTTTCCTTTATAAGAGTTGCCTTGGTCATGGTGTCTCTCCACAGCAATAGAAATTCTAACTAAGACAGCTAGCAATACTGTTTACCTGGTCCAGTGTTCAGCCTGAACTGAGCCCATGCTGTCATTTAGGACAGGTGCACTGACATTTAGAGGGGCTACTTTGGACCTATTTGGTCCAGGTGAAGATGCTATGCCCTTTGTTAGCCTGGTGTTTGGTACATTATTGGGCCTGGCTTTTTGATATGTTCTTCATATGCCCATGTGCCCAGATATCCCTGTATACTTGGGTAAGCTTATAGGTAGTGCTTTTTTACTTTAGAAATAAGCTCTTATCAGGCCATACCACCTGAACCATGTTGGAGAGTTGGTACTGTAAGGGCAGAAGGATGAGATTAAGTCACCTGCCTCTGTGTCTGTGCTCAAAATGGAGCCAAATGCTGCTTTATAAAATGGAGTTCCCCTAAGCCAGGCACGGCCGAGCACACTGTTCTACACACTGTGGAGTACCCCAAAGCCAGGCACAGCCGAGCACACTGTTCTGCACACTGTGGAGTAACAGCAGTCACTGCCTGATCTTCACAATTAAGCTTCTGATACTGCTCCCTAGGGAAGATTGCTGCTGTCCCCTGGGATAGCCCTGGGTTGTGGTGTTGGCAGACTCTTGCTTTACTCTTTGGCCACACCCAGCTGTTTTGTTTTCAACAGTGAACTAGGACAGAAATAGTCGTACAAGCCCAGGGTGTCAACTCTGATTCTTTCTAAGTAATCATTCCTGGAGTCTATATTTATCTTTCTTCCTGCTGCCCAAGGGCTCCTTCCAATTGTCGTTTTCCTCAGTTCTCCTGTAGAGTTGCGCTATAGTCTAGGTTGTATCTGCTTCACATCTGAAAATCCCCGCTTCACTCTGTTACCTTTCACAACTCCGGTGTCCTTAAGAACTGGGTTTAAACATCTCTAAGCCTAATTTTGATGAAGCAAGTTCTTTTTAGAAGAGAGCGGGCAGGAGCTGTTAGTGTATGAGCCTATGGGGAGAATCTTCCCTTCCGCATCTACAGCTTTGGACAGGGACACCATTGAATCATGCCAGCTGTGGTCCAGCAGTTAGAAATAAGCTCAGGGTCACAAATAAGAACCCATCACCCCAATTAAAGTGTCTCCATGAGGCAGGTTGCCATGTTCACAGAAACAGAAGGACATGCTCAACCAGACAGGTTTTCATTCTAAGACAGGTGGTGACTGTGCCCTTTCCCCATTGGCTGCGGTCCAACTGCACAGCCTTTAACAGATGGCTAGTTTCAGAGAGAGAGAGAGATATTTATGTGTATGGGTGTTTTGTCTGCATGTATGGCTGTGTATCACATGCACGCCTGTGGCTTCAGAGGCCAAAAGAGGGCATTGAATCCTCTAGAACTGGAGTTGGACAATTGTGAACCACCATGTGGTGGCTTGAAACTGGACCCAGGTGTAATAGAAAAATTAAAAATGCTGCAGGATTCCCGGCTGTAGTAGGCAGCAGAAATGCTGTAGGTCCCCAATACCAATACAGTGGTAGCAGGCCATGTGGCAGCAGGCAGTGGGCCCTGAGAGCTGCCAGTCCCAGGCAGAGATGGCTGCAGGTCCCCGAGCGGTGGCTGGTCCCAGGCAGGGAGACACGTGGCAAGTGGGCAAGAGACAGAGACATGGATAGGCACGCCATGCAGAGTAAGGTTGGATATTTATTTGGGGGGGGTTAGGAAGGGGGAAGGGGAGAAGAGCTGAGAGATAGAGAAAGAAAGAGAGAGAAGAGTGCTGGGTAAGGAAATTTTCTCTGCAGCATCCTGCTAGCAAACAGCAAAAACTCAGTTAAACTTTTTATTCTTTTTGAAACTCTCTCAGATTTTACGTGGAGTCAGTCAACCACGTTGGGCAGCTAATTTGTAGTAAGAGGTGCACAAGCTGCGTCCTTCTGCTCCCGGCCGCAGGGCCCCTTGTTTCGTCCCGCCCGGCTCTCGGTGCCCGAAATAATTACACAGAAACTGTATTCATTGAAATACTGCCTGGCCCATTAGCTCTAGCCTCTTATTGGCTAATTCTCACATATTCGTTTAACCCATTTCTAATAATCTGTGTGTCACCACGAGTCATGGCTTACCGGGAAAGATTCAGCATGTCTGACCTGGGAACTTCATGGCGGGCGGCTCTCCCTGACTCTGTCCCTTTCCTAGCATTCTGTTCTCTCTTCCCCCGTCTATCTAAGTCCTGCCCTATCAAAAGGCCGAGGCAGTTTCTTTATTAACCAATGAAAGCAACCCAAATATAGAAGGACCCTCCTACACCAGAGAGACAGAAGTGGGGGAAGGGGAGAAGTGGGGAGAGAGGCAGAAGCTGCCTCTCCAAGAGGAAGATGGAAAAAGAGAGAGAGCTCAGGCAGGAAGCTGAAGATCAGCCTGCCTCAGCAGATGGGGGAGGGAGTGGGCGAGGCTTGTCTCTTAAAGAGGCAGAACAATCATTACACCAGGTCCCCTACATAAGTTCATTGGGTTGGTTTAAAATCTGTAAAATCTGTAACCAAATTTGGCTTTAAACATCTAACAAAAGGCTTATAATTAAAAATCTATACATGGGTATATATGTGATTCCTCTCTTGTCTAGAATGTACTGTATATGTAACTTAGATTTGACTCTTGTTTAGGAGAATAGATGTGTTTAAATAGCAACCCTATGGCTGTCATCCATCTTGACTGATGACCTCATCAAAATGGATGATGTCACATGGCTGGCAGCCATCTTTACTAAGGTTAAAGGGTACATGCCATGTGATGTCACCGTGTTAATACGACCACGTGGCATAAAGCAACAATTATAAAACTAACCTAATGTCCTACAAGAATGGTCATGCTCCATACTGCTGAGTCATTGCCCCAGCCCTGCAATTGACCCAAAAGAAAAGAAATCAGGGAAGGGGTTGGTCACTCATGCCACTACAGTTCCAAGAATGCCGCAGGGCCTTCTTGGGGGAGATTAAGACATTTGCCTAAAGGTTTTACAAGGTGGGAGAAATTAAAAGATTTGGATTCCTTGTCAATCATGAAAGCTTTACAGGGTCTGACAGAAAGGATTATCTTTTGAGTTCTTTTGTTTTCGGCTTGTGAAGCGGCCTCACAAGCTGGGGAAGGGTGGGAGGGTAGCACACAGCCTCCCAGAGAGAACCCCATCAACAGGGGTGTCCATCTAGGACTTAGCCCAGACATACATCATGGAAGGCAGGCTGGGGAGTACTGAAGGCCACCTCCTCCCAGAGCACCCATGCTACTGGGTGCAGTGTCTGCAGTGTCATCCTTGCTGAGCTGGATGCTGGGAGGAAGAGGCTTTGTTCAGACACAGACACTATTCTCACTGAGGACATAGTCTTACTTTTTGTTTGTTTGTTTGTTTTGGGTTTTTTGGTTTTGTTTTGTTTTGGTTTTTTACAGGGAAGAAAGGTTTTATTTGGTTGTCACTTTTACATCATAATCCATTCTTGCAGGAAGTTAAGGCAGAAACTCAAGCAAAAACCTGAAGCAAACAATGACATAGAAAGCATGGATGAGCATGACTTAATTGGCTTGATCTTTAGGGTGACTTTCAGCTTCTATCTCTTAATGCAGCAGAGATGGTACCCAGCAACCCCAAGGGATAGCTCTTCACAAATCAATCATTACTCAAGGAAATGATCTAAAGAGTTGTCTGTAGGTCAATCTGATGCAGGTATTTTCTCTATTGGGGTTCCCTCTTCCAAGATAACCCTACTGTGAGAAAAATTAACAAAAAATTAACAAACAGAGTTTCCAAAATTGCTGGAAGCTTGAAGTACCTTTGATATTATTATAGTGTGTGATTGGAATAGAATTATTTTCACTTCTTTGCTATGGTAATTAATTTTTCTTCAGATTTTCTCCAGTTTTTCATTTGCAGTTTTTTTACCAGGACTACTTCTAGAATCTTTCTGTGGTTTTTTGGTTTCGTTTTAGTGTTTTTCACCAGTCACAGTTAGGGTCAGAATGTGTGGAGCCCCTTGGGCTGCCACGCTGGGGGTGAGCTTCTCACCTCTCCAGTTCCACCTTGGGAAGTCCTGACTAAGAGCTGTCTTCCTAATAGTGGGCATCTCCTGAACAGGCCATACAAGGAACATGCAAATACTCCAGGGTGTCAGAATGTATTGAATACAATAAAATTCACAAGGTTTTGTGGTTCAATGACTGATTTTGTCATTAAATCCATCTACCTTGGTAGCCTGGCTAAATGAAAAAAAGAAAAAGGAGAAGAAAGGTCATGATTGCTCCTAGGTCGGTGTTGAAGGTTTGTTGCAGATATGTAGGTGAGCATAGCCATACGCAGGGACATCTGGGAGAGTCCAGAGGGGGCATGAGCAGACTGAGCTGGGTCAGATGGGAGGAGGGAAGGGAGGGAGAAAAGGTAGTCAGGACAGCAGCCATGAGGTTGAAGATCCAGAAAAGAGTGGGTAACCAAAATATCGGATTATATGGGGAAAGGCAGCCCAGCCTCTTGGCTGGAGAGTTCAGGGTAGAAGGAAGGGTTTGTGAGCCATACCCTGTAACAGGTAGGGACTGAGAGATGCTGGGAGAACCTGGAGGCCAGGTCCAGCTTTGATATAAATAGACACCTTAGCCTTTTGTCCCAGGTTTGGGGTTTGAAACGTAACACTGGTCAGTCTTAATTACTGATAATTACTAATATTCTCAAATCACATAGCACACACACTATATGTATGTATGTATGTGTGTGTGTCCCCACCTGTCTGTGTGTGTCTGTGCATGTGTGTGCATTACAGAATGAATACAAAATAAAGAGGCCGCAGCAGTGAGCTGAGAGTCTGCAGATACAGACTAGACCAGTGCAGAGAGAGAGTTGCTGTAGTCAGGTCTGAGAGCCGGCAGTGGAGCTCTAGGCCATCAGCAGAGCCCCATGCCGCTCTTCTGCTTCCCAGGGCATTGTTTCTGCTAGGCTCAGGGGCTGTTGGTGTGGGGCTGTTTGTAGACCATTTGGGTGCCAGTCTAGTTCTCTGGGCCATCTTTGTTCCCTCTCTTTCAATGAAAGAGTACTTATCAAAACTATACCATCATGCCTGTCATCTTGGAATGCATCTGACACTAAATTGTAGTTGTTGGCTCAGCTGACTTCCTCTGGCTTACATACTGAGGCTGTTCACTTATACACACACACACACACACACACACACATACATTGCAATGCACACACACCTCACACACACATAATTATTTTTCCAATTCTTTGTGTGTTCGAGCATCTCTGAGCATTGCTGTTGCTGTTCCCTTTGCTGTGGGTCACATTTTCTGCTGCTCCTGTCGAGGAATTTCAGATTAGATGCTGTGCATTGACAGCAGTGTTGTTGAGCATCTGCATTTTCCTGTCTTTTAGTGTCATGCGAGTTTGGCTGTCAGTTGCTGATAAATTTTCCGAGAATTCGTTCTTGGCTATTTTAGGAATAGGTTTGAAGTATTCCAGATCCTATGCCTGGCTTGGGGCTGGGCTTCTCTGACACCTGAATCTTTAGTCACACTCTTTCCAGTCTGGATCATTAGTATTCTCTTGTCTTCTGCTGCTTTGCAAAGCCTAGAATTTCCATGTGCCTTTCAGAGTCCCAAACAGCATTTTCCACCAGGCCTCTGGAGTCTAACCTGCACAAGTGAGTAACGTATTAAGCCCTATGTAGATTTCTGGCGCTCAACTCAGCCTCTCCTCTTCAAATTCTACCCACTGCTGGTGTGAAACTCCTGGTTCCATTTTAACAATTTTTTAAATTTTACTTATTTGCATTTATTGTTTGTTTGGGGGTGGGGGCATATACTTCTTGCCCTCATCTCAACAACCAAGCCCTAGAGAAAGAGTTCAGACATGTTTGTGGTGCAGGAAAATTGTCTGTATTCTGTCAATCATGTTTTAAATAAACACTGATTGGCCCGGCAGGAAGTATAGGTGTGATTTCTTTGGAACCTAATGACTGTGGGACCTGGTGGGAGGACAGAAACCAATCAGGCCCATCATGTTACAGAATGGCGCCCACGTGGATAACTGCATCCACAGAAAGCCTGAGAAAGCTTGGGAAAGAATAGAGTAAAGCATGTTTTCTTGGTAGCAGCAATTTCTTGGGTCTGCTCTGCTTGCTAGAGGCAAGCAAGTGCTCTCATTTAAGAGAGGCTTCCTCACTCAGCTTTAGCTGCAAAACCTTGCAGCTCTTTTAAGAGGTCCTGCCATGAAACACTTACATAGTGTTGATGAAAAGCCGACCGCATGCTTTTTGGTTTTCAGCCATAGCAGTAAAAATGCTGGCTTTTTGGGCCATCCTGCCAGGGCAAACTCTGACACTTTCAGGCAGGCAGTCCGACTACAGAGCATTTGAGTGTGGTTTGTGGACACGCTGCTGCAGCTTGCTTACTGGCAGGGACCTTGAAACACTGTAGAGTTGTGGCAGTGAACATGGCTTTGGCCAGTACCTCAGCCATGAGGCTGGGATCGCAGAAAGCTAAGGAATGGGCTGGATCTAGCCATCAAAGTCACGGCTTTTATCCTACCCATATTGCTTGGTAAATTAAAGACTCGTGTAGTCAGAAAAAGAGAGATATACAGTAAAGAGAGATTTTAAAAAACCCTCTAAATGGTTTACATTGTGTTAAATATATATATACAGGCTAAAGGTTAAAGTCCTTAAAATTAAAAATAAAAAAAGAGAGTATTTGGGTGTGGTGGCACACACCTTTAATCCCAATGCCTGAGAGGCAGAGACAGACAGATCTCTGTGAGTTCAAGGTGTGGTAGCACACAGCTTTATCCCAGCACTGGGGAGGCAGAGACAGGTGGATCTCTGTGAGTTCAAGGATAGCCTGGTTTACAGAGGGAGTTCCAGGATAAAGATACACAGAGAACCTGTCTCAAAAAACCAAAAGTTAAAAGTAAAAATAAAAGAAATAGAGTTTAAAATAAAGCTGCATAAAGATGGAAAACACACAGAGAATCTGGATACTGTATGTTATTATCCTCTCTTTGAATTGTTTGAATGCTGAGGAAGGAGCAACAGCTGCTAAAAGACTTTTGTTTATAAATGCTGCTGAATTAACCCAAGATAAGTATTTTGAAAATACCTTGACTTCAAAATTGAAGTCAAAAGGTATGTTACTTTGGAGAAGAGAAATGAGAGGCTGTGGATTCGTTCTGAGTTAAGAAAACTCAGGTTTGATCAAGGAAAACCATCTGAGAAATCTCTGGCAGGAACAGATGGCCCAGATGTCAGAGTTCTATATCCAGAACAGATTCAAGATGCTGCCTGAGATGATCAAGCTTCACAGGATACTCCAGTCAGGACTTGATCATAATTCTAAATTTTCTTTAGGTCCCCATAAGATTAACAGCACCCCCAACCAGCCGGAAGTAGCCTGGAATACTACGCCCACATTCCCAAAAAATGGACTATGGATATTTTCCTTTGTTTAAAAAAAAAGGAGGGGGAAATGGTGCAGGAGAATTGTCTGTATTCTGTCAATCATGTTTTAAGTAAACGCTGATTGGCCAGGCAGGAAGTATAGGTGGGACAACCAGACAGGAAGTAAAGGTGGGGCCAGAAGAACAGGAGTATTCTGGGGAGAAGGAAGCTTTTTCCCCACTCCTGCACAGACCACTGAAGATGCAGGATGTGACCTGCCCCACTGAAAAAGGTACTGAGTCATGTTGCTAACATAGATAAGAATAATGGGTTAATATAAGCTATAAGAGCTAATAAGAAGCCTGAGCTAATGGGCCAATCAGTTGTCATTAATATAGACCTCTCTGTGTGATTTCTTTGGGACCTAATGACTGTGGGACCTGGTGGGAGGACCAAAACCAACCAGGCCCATCATGTTACATGTTTGTCTCTTTCAGGCAGCAAATTCCTGTTGAGAGTAACTATAGCACAGTCTTGTGGATTGTTAACTTGGTTTTGCTAATTGTCTTAGTCACTGTTCTATTGCTATGAAGAGACATCATGACCACAGCAGCTCTTATGATAGAAACATTTAATTGGAGGCAGGTTTACAGTTTCAGAGGCTTAGTCCATTATCAGGGCAGGAGGCATGGCGGCAGGCTTGGTCCTAGAGAAGTAGTTGAGAGCTACATCCTGATCTTCAGGCAGAGAGAGTGCCAGGACCTAACATGGGCTTTTGAAACCTTAAAGCCCACCCCAGTGACACAGCTCCTCCAACAAGGCCACACTTTCTAATCTTTTCCAATAGTGCCACTCCTTGATGACTAAGTATTCAAACTTATTCATTCAAAGATTGACCTATTTAAACCACCACATTTCACTCCCTGGCCTCCATAGGTTTGAAGCTGTATCATAATGCAAAAACGCATCCAATCTAACTTCAAAAATCCCCATAGTCTTTCACAGTCTCAAGATTGCTTTAAAGTTTAAAGTCTCTTCTGGCACTCTAGACAGTCTCTTAACCTGAAACCCCCTTGTGAAATCAAAATCAAAAATCAGATCACATACTTCTAACATGTATTAGCACAGAATATGCATTATGGTTATAAAAGGGAAGGAAGGGAACATAGTGAGGAAATATTGAACCAAAAAAGAAAAAAGACCAACTGCACAAACTCCAAACTCAGCATCTCCATGACAGATGTCAAGGCACTCTTCAGATCTCCAACTCCTTTCAGCTTTGTTGTCTGCAACACACTTGTCTCTCTCCTGGGCTTCTTCTACTCCCTGTTAGCAGCTTTCCTTGGCATGTGTCCTATAACTCTGGCATCTTCAATATCTTGGGGTCTCCAACACAATACAGGCTTCACCCTCACAGCTACATACAGTGGCCTCTCTGGGGCTCCACACAGGTATATATCCCTGACATATGCCTGGCCTTGGAAGTGTTCGTTAACCACTGAGGGAGATTCCACAACCCCCTTCTTATATCCTTGACTGCAAAGCTAGAACCATATGACCAAAGCTGCCAGCTTCTTCTGCTTGGTGTGGCTGGAACTTGGCCTCATCTTCAGTTACATTTGTATCAGCTTTTTGTTTTCAGTGGTTTCCTTTACTGGCTAATCATTTCTTTAATTCCTTTTTACAAGTTGGAAGCTTAGAAGGATGGGGTCCTGCCCTGAGGTCACCATTCCCTTTATTCCATTCAGCATCTGGCTTTTCTTTAAACTTTTTATCCCCGTTACACTTCCTGGTGCTCCTTTTCTCCTCAAAGTAAACATTTTGTATTTCTCTTTGTCCAGCATCCTCCTCATTCTAGATCTGCTTAAGAGTTGTCACTAATAACCACATGACAGAGTCGATACTGGGCTGTCTTGAAATCTCCTCTGCCAAAGCCATTAATTCAAAAGTCTTCAATTTAGCCTCAGGCAGATTTTTAAGACAAGGGCAAAAAGCAGCCATATTCTTTGCCAGAATATCACAAGAATGGTCTCTATACTACTTCCTCTCTGAAACTTCTTGAGCTGGGCCCCCACTGTTCAATTTGCCTTCACACTGTCTTCCACGCTTCTGCTAGCACCACTCACCCCAAAGCATCCAACCACTTTTCTCAAAGTCCCAAAGTCTTCTAAATTCTTCCAGCAAGCAGTATGGTCAGGCTTGTCACAGCCTTGCACCATTCCCTGGTACCAACTTCTGTCTTAGTCATTGTTCTGTGTGAAGAGATACCATGACCACAGCAACTTTTATAAGAGAAAACATTGAATTGGGAACTTGCTTATAGTTTCCGAGGCTTAGTCCATGATCATCAGGGCAGGAACCATGGCAGCAGGCATGGTAGGCATGATGCTGGAGAAGTAGTTGAGAGTTACATCCTGATCCATAGGCAAAGTGGGTGGAGGGCTGGGCCTGGCATGGCCTTTTGAAACCTCAAAGCCCCATATTTCCTCCAATAAGGCCACACCTCCTAATCCTTCTCAAGTAATGCCACTCCCTGATGACTAAGCATTCAAATATTTGAGCCTATTGGGGCTATTCTTAGTCAAACTAGCACACTAATTTTAGAGGTAAACCTATGATTCTGGTTTCTTCTCTGTACCTCTTATTATCTGGCCATCATTTCCAGGCATGTTTGGTTCTGATGGGCGGGAATGTTTGAGCCAGATGCAATCCAGAACTCAGGATTCTGATAGAACAGTCATGATGGCTTCAACCCCTCAGAGGAGGCCTATGAGAGTTACTGCTGTGAGCAGCCCATGAAGATAATTGTTGACTTTTTCCTAAGTAGAAACAATCAGTGGGGAGAGCAGAGGATAGCAAACCTTGATTTTATTTATATGAAAATGAAGTCTTTCCCTGTTTTCAGTCATTTTTTAAGTAAGACCATTTGGCCAGTGATGAAAAGAGAAGGGTTCTTTACTAGTGGAACAATGCCACCATCTAGGAATGCCTTCGGAAACTAGGCTTCCCATAAGAAGACATCTTAATAGGGTTTTTAAAGTTTCCCTTTCTGAACAGAACAGAAAGCAGTGATGGGAAGTTCATAATATACCTTGTGGTAAAACTTCTAGTCTGCTTAAGAGCACGCACTGGGGGCCCCAACCTCACCAGGAGTTCTTTTGTTACAGTGAATCCAACCCGAGCCCTCTGAGTAATGGTGACTGAGTACTGCCTGCATTACGGTGAGGTGACAACCCCACCTAGGAGGCAGTTGTGACCAGCCCTCCCTGATGTCAGGATGGCAGACAGGCTTTGATGAATTGGGCCAAAACACTACATTACATGTCTAAACCTTCCAAGTACATTCTGAGGTTGTCAAATCAGCTCTCAAAATCCACTCTGGTGTGACAGAATCATCAGCGTCTGTTCCCCAGGTGTTATCTCTCACAGCAGGCTAGACAGGGAGTAGCCAAGCATGTGCATGGGTAGCATATGGCTTTCAGAAACATCCCACTAATTCAGGGACATTCTGTGGGTGAAAGAGAGAGCATAGAATGGGGTAGATAAAACAGCACACAAAAAACAGTTGGTTTGAGAAGCAGAACAGGTCTATGGGCCCAGGTCTGGGGAGGCAGAGGCAGCTGAATCCCCAAAGCTGGCTGTTTAGCCAGTTGATGAGTTCCAGGTATAGTAAGAGGCTCCATATCCAAGGGGAAGAAAAAAGACAAGAGACTGACAGACGACCCCACCTGATCACCAGGACGCCACACACCATTTCACACAGAAACACTTGTGTTTCTTTGGGTAGTGAAACAGCATTTAGTGATACTTGCCTCTTGAGTGACCTGGAAGACACTTGGCAGGTGCCAACTCAGCACCCTAGCAAATTAAGCAGCTGAATCTGCCTGTGGGAAACCCATAATGCCTTGTAACTTCTTGTCACCTTCTGTCTGCCACAGATGTGGTTTAATGGCTCACCTTGTCATGTACAAATAGTACGTTAGCATGTCAGACAGTGTCCTGCCGGGTACAGACAGTAAATCCGTCCTCCTTGCGTTGCTGCTGTGTGCAACACAGACATCTGACGGGAGACCAAGAGCCCTCCAAGCAGCAGGAAGCCTGCATCTCCCGCTTGCCCTCCTCCTCCTGCTTCACAGATGAAGTGATGACCACCAAGGGCAGCAGCACAACCGATTCGTGTCACTAATGTGCAGCATCAGAGTCAGGCTCAGAGTCCGCACCGGGGCTGCAGAAGGCATGGTTAGCACCAGGTTTGCATGAGGCTTGAGGGCCATGTGAAGAGCAGGCTTGGCCCTCACATGGCCCGCTTACCTCCCAGGTAACTTTAACTCTCATCATCTTCTGAAGGCCTGAGGGATGAACTTTGACATTGCAGAGCAGAATCACAGAGTCTCCCTAGAAAGCCAGAGGCTACCTGTGTGACCAGGCAGGCCTGTTTCCGTATTTTGTGTTCCTTGTAAGTGACTATTTTTTTCAGACTGATATTGAGGCCATGACAGGTAAAGAAGTCCCTGGAACTGGATTGCCCCATTCAGATCTGTGCTTCTCCATGGGTGTGACCTTTGGCACATCATTAAAGTGACAGCAACAGAAGTCCCTTGTAGGGTGCAGTGGGGCCTGAAGAGACAGTGCATAGAGTGCTGCAGAGATGGCCGGTGCAGCAGCAACACTGAGCTGCGGCAGTTCTGCTGGCTGTTCTTGGCAGGTCACAGAAGCTTCAGCCAGCACTGCCAGCATTTGCGTGTCACCATCACCCTAGAGCCCTGACTGCCTCTTCAACCTGTCCTGCCTGGTTCGTCACTTTCTCAGGCAGCTTAATAGCCTGATGTGTCATCTCATTATCTAACTCATTATTAGCTGTGACCTGTGGAGTGTTGAGTCACTGAGATATAGGAGGGCCTGGAGGGTCGGGTACTCGGTGTGAGAGCATACCGTGTTGGGCGCTCAGGAAGGGTGCTTTCTGTTTGCAGAGCAGGAGCTGCGGTTTGCTTTTACCTTTGAGGCCAGGTTTCATTTTAACAGAGAGCTTCAAATGGTTAGGGCTCTAGGTTGGAACAGCTCAGACGGTAGCAAAAGTCTGGCTGAAGGCTGCAGCCAATTATGATGATAACAAGTTTCAAAGTGAAGTTGAGGACAGGCAGAAGAACAGCAGAAATGCAGTTTTTGTTGCACTCGTACCCCAACAGATTATGGTTCTGCCCATGGAAGACACAGGCTGTGTTGGTTCAGTACACCAAGTGCCCAAGGCTCTCCGAAGCATGTTAGGTGGGAAGATGATTAGGAAATGAAATCTTCGCATATGGATTATGAACAAGAAACGAATAAGCAGAGTGCAGCTTTCTGTGCCCGTTCGTGCTCTTGTGTGTGCTTGGAAGGCTCATGTGCAGGCTCCCTAGCCTCACATCCCTCCTGGGAGCATAGCCTTCAGGGTGGAGGTGGCTCAGATGCTTCTGCAGTGAGGCTGGTTCTGTGGCTGAGGGGGCTATGGGTCCAGAATGCCCTGGTTGGTTTTCTCTGGCGGATGTAATTACAGCTCTCTCACCGCATCTGTGAGTCACCAGCTTTGCAGCAGGCCCTCCGGCTTGCTGTGCTCACCTCACATGCCTCTCCCCAGGGCTCTCGCAGATCACCAAGACCTCATTTTCCAGCGGATTTACTTTAATGCTGAGCATTGCAGGTCATTTCCAGGGCGGCACTGTTTCTTCCCCTAAAATGTTCAGCTCCAATTTAACTTCCAGCCCTTAGCAGTGGACTTCATCACCTGGAAAGAATCTTGCTGTGAGTTAGCACCAGTCGCTTCTCCTCTTGTGACTGGGGGAATCAGTCCTCCCTAATTCCATGCTAGGATGGTTTGGGACATGGGGAAGGGCTATGTGCTGTGGCTTGCCACACTGCTCAGGGTTTTAGTTTTAGGTTTTTTTTCTTCCATTTTCTTTTTAATTTAAATTGTAATTTTTTTAGAATTTTTTTTTTACAAATATGTGACTATTTCCATCTCTTCCACCATTCCCTCTCTCCTCTCTAATTCCTCCTGTGCCCCTAATCCCTCTCAAATCCATGACCTTCTTTAATTATTATTGTTACATATACACCTACATGCATACATACACACACACACGCACATGCATACATACATGCATATAACCTATTGAATCCATTTAGTGTCATTTGTATACATATGTGTTTAGGGTTGACTGCTAGGATTGGAAAGCCTATCAAGGGACTTGTCCCTGGAGAAAGCTGATTCTTCCTTCCTCAGCAGCCATTGATTGCCTGTAGCTCTTCATCTTGGGGTGGAGCCTTTTAGAACTGTCCCCATCCACATTGCCATGTCAACTGGTATTGTTATTATGCAGGTCTTGTTTAGGTGACCACACTGTTGTGATTTCATGGGGGCAACATCCCTGAAATGTCTAGAAGATACTATCTTGAAATGTCTAGAAGACATTATCATGATTCTTTGGCTCTTACAGTCTCTCCGCCCCCTCCTCTGAAATTTTCCCAAGAGCCTTAGGTGTACAGGTAGCATTGTAGATGCTAACTGGGTGCTGTTGCAGAAAAATACAGTTAGAAGTTATACTGGTTTCAGAGAATGGCAATAGGAGGTTCTCCTCTAGGCCTAGGACCTCTCCAGCTGTGGGTAGCTGGCTAGGTTTATGGTACCAGATATGAACTCCCTCTTTAAGTAGGCCTTAAGTTCAGGTGGACAGTTGTTGATAACACAGTCAGAATGGTTAGTCAGTCAGTAAATAACAGACAACAGATGTTGGTGAGAATGTAGGGAAAGGACAGCTTTTTTCAGTACTGATGCTGTCACAAACTGCTGTACCCACTGAGGAAGTCAATGTAGTGAATTCTTTAAAATAAATAAGTTTTTAAAAAGCTAAAAGTAGGTTTGATCCAGCATGCAACGGATTCAACATCCTGCTCCACAGGTGCTTGCTCAGCCATGTTCATCTCCACTCTGTTCACAGTAGCTAGGAGATGGTCCTTCAACTGAGATGAAGGAAATGTGAGACACATGCACACACTATAGAATACTATTCGGCTATCAAGAAAAATGAAATTTTGCAGGTAAATTTATAGAACTGGAAAATATTGTGCTGAGTGAATATGAATGCCATATAGTCTCTCTCATACGTGGTTCCTAGCTCTGAATCTTTAGAATTGAGTATATATTATAAAATAACCACAAAAGCCAGCAGAGCAGAAAGGACTCATGGCGACGGAGCTCTAGGGAGGGGTAAGGGGGACACTGACTCTAATTTGCATTTGCTTGATTGCTAAGGATGTTAAGCATTTTTGGCGGGGTGGGGACAGTGCCTACAGGGTATCACTACAACTCACAGACATCCACCTGCCTCTGCCTTCTGAGATTAAAGGCATATGCCACCATGCCTCGAGCTGAACACTTTTGAGGGTATTTCTTAGCCAGTTTTATTTCATCTTTTGAGACCTCTGTTCAGATCTATAGCCTGGTTTTTTGTTTGTTTGTTTGTTTTTTGAGTCATCTTGCTTGTTTGTTTTACTGTTTTTTGAGTTCTTTGTAGTCTAGACATTAATCCTCTATCTCAGTGTATGGCAAAGGTTCCCTCCTACTTTGTGGCGCCCTCTTCACTTGGTTGTTTCCCTCGCTGTGCAGAAGCATTTAAGTTTTATGGAGTCCCATTTTTCAGCTGTTGGCCTCAATTCCTCAGCAAATGGAGTCCTGTTTAGAAAGATTTTTCCCGCACCTTCATGTTGTATAGAATTTTAGAATGTGGTTTTATTTTTTTTTTCTGTAGGGATTTTAGTTGGGGTTGCATTGAATTTGGCAGGATGGTCATTTTCACAGTATTAGCGCTGCTAGCCCATGAGCATGGGAGGCCTCTCCATCGTGTAGTGTCGTCCTCAGACTCTTTCATTAGATATTTTTAAGTTTTCATCATCGAGGTTTTTTTACCTACTTGGTTATGCTCATTCCTAGATATTTTAATTTTTGAGGCTATTGTGAATGGAAGCGCATCTGCGATCTGTTCCTTAGATTGCTTGTTATTGGCATGTAGGAAGCAATCTAAGGAACATATCATTTAACTTGGCTTTGTATCCCGCCTCTGCTGAAAGTATTGCTCATTTCTAGAAGTTTTGGGGTGGAATGCTTTTTGCTCCCACTTTCCCTTGTGCATGACACGGACTTGGCAGACCAGTTTCCCTGTACAGCATCTTTTCACTGCATCTTATTTCCCTTCAGGGCTGTTTTGTGGCAGTGCCTCTAGTTGGCTGCCCTAGTTTGCTTTTGATTCGCACTATAAGCCATGATTGGCTTCGGTAAATACCACTGTGTGCCTTGAAGCTCCCCTGCCCTAAATACACATCCCCTGGATGGTAGACTTTGGCGCATAGTAGCAACACTCTGAATTACATTGAGCTTGGGCCCAGTGGTGCTCATGGGAAACTGGTGAGCATGTAAGAGCTCAGGTGTCCTGACCCTAGCCCACTGTGCTAGGGTCACTTCCAACATAAGACACTCATTCACAGTTATGGGTACCATCATTAAATATCAAATGGGCACCAGATCCATACAGTCTGTAATCCTTTCGATAGCTTTGCAAGAGCTCTGTAGACAACAAAACAGACTGAGAGACACTAAATATCTCCAGAGCCACTCAGCTAGAATCCAGGAGGAGGCGATTCTACTGTTGAATAAGGAGGAAGTGAGAATGCTGTCACTCACCTTTCCCATCTCTCTGGTCATCTGATGGGCAGATCTTCATTCCAGAGCTGCTTCAACCTGAGCTTGGTACTAGTGATAAGGCTGCTATGCATGGTCCTGCCCTTGGATAGCTTCCGTTTTCAGGATGCCATTCTCTTTTGCCCCATACTCTCTCATGCAGCACACCCCTTCTTGTTCCCTGGCCTCTGCACTGTGCTTCAGTGCTCCGTTTCTGGGTCTCTGGTCTCATTAGGATGATGTCCCATGTGGGCACATGATAGAGACTGGCTGTGTATGCAGGGCCTGCAGGTTATTCTGTGTCTTCTAAGTGCCACCCCTGAGAGAGCTCTTGGAGTCCTGGGCATGGCTTTCCCTCCAGCTGCTTAGCCATTTCATATCGGAAGCTCTGATCAGTATCCCTGGGTTACCAAAAGTCAACAACAGCACCCTGCTCAGAGAGAGCAGGGGCCTCACCTAAGATTGCGCAGGTAGGGATTGTTGAAGGCATCATCAGCTCCGGCACAGGGGCACAGCGCAGACCTCCAGCCCCAACATCTGCAGTGGCACAGGCCTTGTTTGTTCACTTTCTCCTGACATTTAAAAATACCTTTTCCAAACTGGATTAAATAAGATGAAATTAATGGTTTGGCTGACATGTAGGACAAACATGCCCGAGATCACAGAAACCTTTACAAAGTCCAGCTATAGAACTGACGGCTCACAGTGAGGCATGATGTGGGTTTCAGCAAATGTTTGTTGAACAGGTTTTTGGGTACAGAGTGCTGAGGATAGAACGAATAAGGTCTAGTGCTGACCCTGTCAAGGCCTCCCTCTCACTGCTGAGCTGTGTGTTACTGATAGTTCAGGGGAGATGAAATCGTTGCCTTCAGGCATGGACCCATCAGTGACCCATCCAGGCTCCACCTCTCTCATCCAATGGGGTCACAGATGGTAAACCAACCAAACCAAAAGTCATCAAAGAACTGCTAACAATGGGAAAAGCGTGGTAGGGATGGGAGGGAGACAAGAGGGAGTGTCTGGAAGAGAATGATCTGAATTGTTTAAGAATGAAAACTCATGCCCAGGGAGCTATTGACAGATGTCTTAGTTACTGTTCTGTTGCTGTGACGATATCTCATGAGCAAGGCAACTTGCAGAAGAAGGCATTGTTCATCCTTGTACCCAGGGACTGGCACACTAGCATCACTAGAAATCCCTGTTGAGCCACAGAACTGAATCCCAGTTCATGAACCTGGATTGAGTGGGCAGGAGCCAGTCAGCACCATGGAATACTCATGACCACAGCCAAATGCACAGCCTTTTGGGCACATCTGTTTGCAGGAGTTCTGTCCACACCCGCTGTCCTCCCATTAGAGGCATGGGGTTCAGGTCGTCACCTCAGCTGTTGTGTGCACTACCTGTTGCTGCTGCCTAAAACTTCTTGATCTCAGCTCAGGAAGGGCGCGATGGCAGTGAGCACCTATGAGGTCCTAAGCGCTTCAACAGACAGCTGTTTCATTGCCCCTGGAGTCACTTGTCTGCAGACACTTACTGTGTGCGGCTCTGGCAATTCATGGGTTAGCAGTCATGCTCTACTTCTTGGATGGTCTCAGAGCTCCCATAATAACTCCTAGAAGGCAATTTTTTGGTGCTTAGGGTGACAGGCTCATGTCATAAGAAAGAACCTGTCACTTTCAGTGATACATTCTTCACTGTTCTAGGATGTTATCTTAGTCACCCTTCTATTGCTGTGAGGAGACACCATGACCAAGGCAACTTATAGATAAAGCGTTTAGTTGGGAGGTTGCTTGTAGTTTCAGAGGGTTGGTCCATGGCAGATGCATGGTGGTAGCAGGTATGCATGGTGCTCGAGCATAGCCGAGAGCTCACATCTGATCCGAAAGATGCAGGCAAAGAGAGGGGGAGAGGGTGGACTTGGTATGGGCTTCTGAAACCTCAAAGCCCACCCCCAGTGGCACACCTTCTCCAACAAGGCCACACCTCCTAATCCTTCCCAAACAGTTCACTAACTGGGGTCCAAGCATCCAAATACATGAACCTTTGGGGGCCATTATCAGTCAAACCACCACAGATACATTATTAAGACCCCCTTCACCTGGCAGCTCCAAGAAATTTAAAGGCCTAATAGAGAAATGGCACCTTGGCAAGGCCAGAGCTCACCCAGGTATGCAATGTAATTTGAAAAATATCTCCCATGGGCATGTGTATTTTACATGTTTTATTGGGCAAACCTCCCAACTGTTTTCAGTTTACATAACCCTGTGTACATGGTAAAAATGTAAAGTGTTCAATCCAGTAAGACTCAAACAAACCATTAGCAAGGACACTATGGTCTGGTTAAACAGTCTTAGCAAGGATTGCCAGGGTACATGTAAATCCAACAAATGTTGAAAGCAACATACCTAATTGAGTCATCTTGTGTGTGGGGGGTGGGGTGGGGATGCTGATTAATTGGCTGGATACAGTTGAACCAGGAGCTAAAACACCTACAACCTAAACGTAGCCTGTCACCGTCAGGACACTGTAAGGAACAGTGCAGGTACCATCCCCCCACCGCTTGAAGTGCTTATCTTCAAACCCCACTCCACACCTGCTAGCCCAAATCTCTTATTACAAAAACATTTAAGAGAGTCTCACCATGTACCCCAGGCTGGTTTAGAACAAACTGTCCTCCTGCCTCAGCCTCCCACATTATGGAGTCTCCACTGGACACTGCCATCCAGAGTCAGCATTCAACAACACCGCTGAGCAGTTCTCCTGAGACACACTGGGTCAGAAACTATAGAGTGAACCTTACCTGAGCCGTCTGCACTTCTGACTCAACCAGCAAACTCCCAAGGGTAGGCACAGTGTATCCCATGCCCAGAATAGACCTGCAGCTATCCAGTATTTCCCAGGGGCTTGATGACATGGCTCTGTTTTCAGTGTCACATTCTGCTACCCTGTGACATGACCTTCACTGTCCTAAAAAGATTGTAATTGCATCCAAAGTATATCCGCTGGAATAAAATGAGTAAATGAGAACAGTCTAGATGTTGTAGAACTGCATGTCTGTGAGAGATAATATAAAACCAGTGTTTATCTCAGCCCCCAGAAATAGCACTAAGTTCCCGTCAGTCACTGTTCCTCCGGCAGCAGACCATTTGATCCAAAAAAGGTGGCATGTACTGGGCCCACCTGCTCAGGAGTCAGAGAAGGGCCTAATACATGTTTGAGGCACAGGGAGGCCTGGTTGAGGTTAAGGAGGGAGGAAGGGAGGGAGGGAGGGAGGGCAGATGGACGGACAGACAATTAGCAAAAGCTTAAGAAATCACAGTGTCCAACACAGGTTTTCTTTTACAGGGTCTGAGGGAACTTTCCCTAGCTCTTCAGAAGTGGCCAGGACCTCTGCATTTTCCATCATGATATGATTCTACATGAAGTGTAGTTGAATGACATCTGATATATGATCTAGTATTTCTTCAAGCTAGAGACAGTTTACACAAGTATCTCCATAAGGCAGCAGCTTTCCTTGCTGTCGCTGCTCTGCCATGTGGTCGGTCACTTGGCTTTTGCACTGTCTTTTTCAAATGGCCTGCCTTCCTAGTGTTTTCCTGTTGGTGGTTGTTTTTGCTCTTTGACCCTTTTGGGGCCCACCACCCAGCTCCCAAATAAATCACATACAGAGGCTTATTATTACTTATAAATGCCTGGCTTTAGTTGGCTTATTTCTGAGCAACGTTCCTTATATTATCCCATCTACCTTTTGCCTCTGGGCTTTTCCCATTTCTTCTGTATGTCTTACTTTCACTCTTGCTCTGTGACTGGCTGTGTGCCTGGGTAGCTGGCCCCTGTATCCTCCCCTTCTTGCTCTCTTGCTCCTTGATCTCTCTTGCTTCTTTTTTGTCTATTTATTCTCTCTGCCTGCCAGCCCCACCTATCCTTTCTCCTGCCTTGCTATTGGCCATTCAGTGCCTTACTAGACCAATCAGGTGTTTTAGACAGGCAAAGTAAATAGCACAGCCTCACAGAGTTAAACACGACATAAAAGAATGCAACACATCTTTGCATCATTAAACAAATGTTTCATAGCATAAATAAATGTCACACATCTTAAGCTAATATTCCAGAAGTCCCTTCTCTGTTTGCTTCTTGCTGGACCCTTCTTATTAAACCCTCCTGTGCCAGTTAGTTTCAGCTTGACACCACCTCGAGTCTAAATGAAGAATTAATCTCAATCCAGGTTAGCCTGTGGGTGTGTCTGTGGGGGACTTTCTTGATTGTTACTTGATGGAGAAGGGTCCAGCCCACTGTGGACCACACCATTCCCCCACACCCACCCCACCCACACCCATCACCCACACCCACCTGTGGGGTCCCCTTTTTTCTAGCAGTTCATTGGCCACCAGTCCACAAGGACAAAGGGGCAGAAGCAGCAACAGAAAGCTTTGCACACAGCCTGTGGACATGACTTAAGTGAGGCAGTTCAACTTTATTCCAGAGCATAGGGAGTACATAGGATTGGGGTGGTAGCTGAGGCAAACCCTAGTTTGCATTAGGTGGTCTGCTCCTATCTTAAGCTGGGTTGGTGGCAGCATGGCCCTATGAAAATAGCTAGAACATGCTACTTAATTACTGTGTGGGCAGCAGGGGAAGAACATTGGCAGGAACTGTGTCAAGGGTCATCCTTGAGATAAGTCAGACATCCAGGCCTAGAGACATCCTCCAGATAAGGTTAGGAAGAGAGCAGGAAGCCCCTCTGGGACAGGGGAAGGAGTCCTCCATATTGTGCCGAGCCCTGGGAGAGTTGCTGAACTATGGTAGACTGCAGCATCTGACCAGCAGGGCCTCCCAACATACCCCTACGATTCCCATCCCTCACTCATACCCACCCCACCCACATCCCCTTCTACCACCTCCACCCATCCGCCCACTCCCAAAGGGGCTCCTGAGCAATGCAGAGAGGAGAAAGTTTCTAGGAGGCAAGGACGATGCTTGTGCCGTCTGCCCCAACTGCGGACGCAAGGCTTTAGTTTCCTGCCTTGACATCATTGAAATAATGAACTGAAACCTGGACTGTAAACCTAATAACGCCCCTTCCCTCAGTTGCTCTTTGTCAGGGTATTTGCCACAATAAAGAAAGAAAGCCAGAGCACCTTGCCACACGATAGCCAGGGAGAGCCCCTTATATGGGATGTGGCGGTGGTGTGGAACGGCCAGTACAGAGCATGTGCCCTGCGCCCAGCCTGGGCACTGCTGCTAAGGGATCTGAAAGAGGTGCTGGCCGTGCTCGCCAGTGGTTGTGCCTTAACGGTGGTGGCATTCCCTGCTGGGCTTCAGTTTGAGCCACACTTGGTGTATTTATCCTAAGACCTCCTTGGACATTTTATAAACCTGTCAGTCGTGTGATAGTGATACGTACTCTCTCCAGGATCATTTTTCCTACCAAATAGTGCTGAGGCCAAGTGGCTCAGGCACTTGACACAACAAGTGTCAAGGCAGCTCCAGCACTCTCAGGTTGTCAGGGCTCCTTCGTCCGTCTGCATGATCCACTGGAATGAGTGTAGCCAAAGGAGAGCAAACCCCACTTCTCGTCTGCTCTGCACCTCCTCAGCCGGCCACATTGTCACACACATCAAGAAGGAGGCATGCGCTAGACCAGCTGTGACATTATGTTTGGGTAGATGTGAGCACTCTTCTCTTCAGCTGCTTTCTGGAGCTTCAGACTTCCTTTCCTCCCGCGGGAAGACAGCTGTGGTGCCTGCAGGCCGGGCCAGCAAGGCGGGAAGCCGCAGCGCTGTTTCCATTCCTAGCCCTAGGCAGCTGTCTTGGGGGGGGGGGGGGATAGTGCAAATGTTAAGGGAACAAAGACAGCTTACGTATGTCTTAAAGTTTCTAGATCTCATACTATCGTAAGTTCACATCTGCCTCAGCGAGACACCTCGGTGGGAAAGGCTGCTGCCACCACACCTGACATAGTAGCAGGACAAAGCTGACTTCTGTACATTGTTCTGTGGCCTCCACTCAGGAACCATGGCATGCACACATGCCCCAGATTACTTACTTATGTAATTAATTAAAGTGAACACCCTCCTTGCTGGGAAAACGAATCTGCCAGGACCTTTCTCAGAGCGCTTTTGAGACCCTGATGGGATGGCCCCTGGCGGCGCACAGCAGCCAGCATGTGCTCAGTGATGTTCCTCGTGGCTGTGTCTGCACCAGGCCTCAGTGCTTACCCTCTAGCTTAAGTCAACCCCCACATGCTTCAGCTCTGAAGCCCCACCCATGTGGGGGGTGGTATTTGAGAAACTCCTTTCCTTTCTGCCTGAAAGGTTCATAGTGTAAGGGAACAACAGACACTTTTTACTAGCCTAATGCACAAATACAAAACACTGTAGAGATGAACCTCTAACCAAGGGCGCTTCTGAGGTGCAGTTATGACAACTAGCATGTCTGAGCCCTTGCCTGGGGGGAGGCAGGCTGTCATCTAGCTTAACTGTCAGTGACCTCCCCAGGGTCACCTCCAGGGTCAGAGGATTGAAATGACTCTCCGAGGTCATGTGGGATAAGCATTAGTGTTCAGATACGCTGCTGACCTCCAGGGCTCCTTCCCGGGAATCCCTCTCCCCTCCCCAGGTAGGAGTCAGACAAAGTCTGCTGCAGCACTGGCAGGCTCCTGGGGGCAGAGGACAATGGGCAGACAGATGACAGAGGTGCTCCAGCATCCCTTCTTCAAGCTGCAGTAGACTGGTCTTGTAGCCGAAGTTATAATGAACAAGGAAATAGCAAAGAGACTGTCTGGGGGAGCCACATTAGGTGATGGATATGGGTGCACAAGAGTGGATGGACCAAAGGCACTCTGCTCAGAAGCCCTCAGGGAGGCCATGAGTGGGGCGAGTTCAGAGTTCATGGTGGGGAAATGGTCCACAGATAAAGGATGCAGCTGGGAGGAGCATCAAAGTGGGCCTTCAGAAGGATGCTAGGTTTGCAGATAAAGGATGCAGCTGGGAGGAGCATCAGAGTGGGCCTTCAGAAGGATGCTAGGTTTGCAGATAGAGGATGCAGCTGGGAGGAGCATCAGAGCAGCCTTCAGAAGGATACTCAAACAAATCTCCCAGCTGCCAGGACTAATTTTCTTCAGACACATGAGGGAACTACTGTGTCTTGCTTTGTCTATGTAAGGAAAGCCAGAGGCTGCCCAGGGATAGGCATGTCGTGACTGATCTGACCATTCTTTATTCCCTAGGCAAACTCAGAGCCTGCTCTGGATCCACAGCAAATCCAAGCCTTCGAGCAGCTCTGCCGGCTCTACCGAGGAAGTTCTCGGGTAAGGGTTGTGGTTGTTGTTTCTGTTTCTGATTTGTAACTTACTGTTCGGAGTCCTGCTTCCAGCTCAGGCTTGGAAGGTGCCCCGTTATACCTGTTCTGACCACATGGCCTACCAGTCCTGGCCCCAGAGCACTCAGAATTTTCCGCAAAGGCAATAGATAAGTATCTGTTACTTACCTCGTGGGGTCCGTGAGGACACAGACGGGCTGTGCATGGCCTGTCTCCATAGAGAGCAAGCTAGAAGCCTATGTCCTCCTTCAGGAAGACTATGCTCGTATCTGTGACTACCAAGCCTGCCCTACAGCCATGCCCTCCTCAACATCTACTTTAGTTGTATCTGGGCCACGAAAGACCAATGCTAAGTAACAATGGCTTGAAGTAGGTGGAAGCGTACATGCGGAAAGCCTGGACACCATCCCTGACCCCCCAGGTCTCCCCAGCTTGAGGCTTCTGCTCACTTAGTTCAACATGGTCGGTCCAGCTCTGCCCACTGCTTCTGCGTGCCACTAGCAAGCAGAGTAAAAGGAAGATGAGACTGGCCCTCTCTTCAGGAACAGTAGCTAGAACCTGTACATACTACTTCCCTTGTCTACAAGGTAGGTTTGTGACCACCTAGCTAGCTGCGGTGAAGACTGGGGACTGGACATGGTCTCTTACAACTGTGGGAGCAGAGCTGTAAGGCTACTAGCAGTCAGTCCTGCACAGGCATCCATGGCAGGCGGAAGTGTGTCCCTGGGCTCTCAGCCTAGGATGAGTCCCATCCAGGCATCGAAAGCACAGGCCTGGCAGCACCCTGGGCTCAGCCTTCCCCTGTGGAAACCTGGAAACATCTTTTCTGCACTCTCAGACATTTTCCTCCAGATTACCTGTGCTCTGGGTAAGGTTCCGTGTTAGCACCGGAGCCACACAAGTCTGATTGGTATGCACCCTTCTTGTCGCATCCCTTCTGCATAGCCCAGGCTGGCTCCCAGCCGCTGGAAGGAGGGAAGACAACCAGGTCAACTCCTCCACTCCAGGCCACACCCACATCCCACCCAGTCGGGGGCTTTCTGAGCCTGTCTAGCCCCGGCTGCCTCTGGGCACGTAGCCCTGCTCTCACGCCATTCTCGAGCAGAGACTGGGGTTAAAGTGGCATTCCCTCTTGAGTTGTTGGTCTGGACAGAGGTTCTTTTTTCTGGAAACTTCCAGGCTCTCCTGAATGAGACCCTGCAGTTTGACTGACCTGGCTGTTGTCACTCCAGCCCCTACCAGCCACCGTTCTGCTCCACATACTGAGCTTTCCTCGGGGCCACTGATTTCCCAGTGGCCAAGACAGGAGAAGCCAGAGTGATGCTAGAAGTTAAGAAATAGGAGCCTGTTTCGTGGTTGGCCTCTTTGCCATGGTGTCAGAATGCAGACGCCCCTTGAGGACAGTGTCCATCACCTGTTCTTTTGGAAACCTTGGGTATAATCTCCTCACAGACCCTTCACAAGCTGAGTGGGTTTCAGAGAGATGTACAGAACAGCCGGAAGTCAGGGCACGCAAGCAGGGCACACATGATGGGAATGTAACTTCCAGAAGGCAAGACCACAGGCAGCTTGGCTGAACAGAAATGCCATGCCACATGGCTCTGAGTTTGAATCCTACCCTATCACTCACAGCTAAGTGGCCAGAGTGAGTCCCTCCTTGGGGTTCTGTGAAGGACTAGAAATGTCACGCATGAAAAGCACCCAGCCTGTCTGGCCCTGTAAAACCGTTGCCTGTGCTTTGCAGAATTCCAGAGGATTGATGCCAGGAGACAGATGCACAGAGTCACGCTGGGGCATTTGAAGGCTCACTTGCTACTTGCCCTCCCTGGGGCGGTCCCTACAGAAGGGCATTCATCGCCCTGCAGTGAGGCCTCAGCAGTGCTCCTGAGAGCAGCCTTGGGGCACCATGTTCCATCTCCGGGCCCCAGCCTCAGCTCTGGGCTGAAGTCCTGACCTCAAGTCAGTCTTCAGGTTAGCACTGTGGGGGAGCCAGGAGCTGGTGCTTAGCAGGCAAGAGTCTCAGCTCCTGGATGGACTCAGTTCCTCTGACCGTCAAGGCCATCTGAGCTCCAGGCTGCCAGACTCTAACTTGCAGAAAGCCAGCTAAGTGAGAGGAGGCAGCCAGGTGTACAGCCTGGCTTTTCAGGGGGCTGGCAGGAAGACCTCCTCCTGGTAGGTGTTCCGGAACTAAACCACTTGCAGACGAGGGGCAGTGCCAAGGCCATTGGTGACTACAAACAGATACGAGTAGAGAGGGTATGTTGGTGGAGAGGTGGGATCCATGAGTGTCACTTGGTGGCCAAACCAAATTAGTGGCCAGATATCCAGGTTACCATAGAGAGAGGTGAAAGCCCAGTGATGATACTTCTGGACCACAGGAAGCCTATGGGAGAGATGTGGAGGAGAGAGTCTAAGGGCAGCTGTGCACAGGAAGGCAACTGGGTCTGGAGTGTTCACACCCGAGCAGCATCTTCTTGTGCCCAGGGGGACGTCCCTTTCAGGAGACACCACCTTGCGATCCAAACTGAGTGTTTTTCACTCCTTGTAGGCAGAGAGCAGGACCTACCTCTGCCCCCCACAGGACTGTGCCCTCCCACACCTCATGTGTGTCCTCTTCTTCGCAGCTGGCTCTCCTTACGGAACTCTCCCAGAACCGCAGCGGTGACAGCTATAGGCCATTTGCGGGCTCCCAGAGTGGCCCTGCTTTCAACAGTATCTTCCAGAATGAGAACTTCCAGCTGCAGCTCGCGCCTCCCCCTGTGGCTGAAGACTGAGGCCTCCCTGGAAGACCTCAGCACTGCAGGAGGCAGGAGGGGCCTCCTGGAAGACCCCAGCACTGCAGGAGGCAGGAGGGGCCTCCTGGAAGACCCCAGCACTGCAGGAGGCAGGAGGGGCCTCCTGGAAGACCCCAGCACTGCAGGAGGCAGGAGGGGCCTCCTGGCCCAGTTCAGCCTCTGCCTCCCCGAGGAGGCCCTGTGCCCACCCTGCCGCCCTCCCACCTCAATGTTGCCTCCCTGTTGTAGCATCAGTCCAGCAGACAGGCCGGTTCCACTTTGCTCGGAGTGCTGCCCAGCCCTTTGGACTGTAATATTTACCCAATGGTATTCCATATAAATAACATGAGAGCTGGGGAGGGCACATCACTGTGGAAAGCAAAGCTTGGCCTGGAATGAGCAGCAGTCTGGGAACCAGCCATGCCTGTTTGTGTTTGTATTAAAACCCATGTGAGCAGGAGACCTATGCTTCAAAACAATAAATGTCTCAGTGTTTGAGTCCTGCATGCCTGCCGGTCCCCGGATGTCAGTCTGTCAAGTCAGGGACCCTAACACTGTTCAGATAAGCAGCTCTATCACAGGTTCCATTTGGGCCTCAACACCCAGGTGCCCCTGTGGCCAGGTCAGGGTGGTCAAGGAGACAAGAGCCTGGACATGCTCGCTGACCAGAGAGCTCTCAGGATGCACCTGTCTTTGCCCCTCTATGGCGGGGTTCCAGGCACATGCAGCCCTGCCTAGCTTTTATGTAGGTTCTGGGGATTGACTAGCAAGTGGTCTTACCACAGAACCACCTCCCTCCCCACTTCCCAACCGCACATCTAGGACCCATTGCTGTCCTTTAGCCATGAGACCCTTAAGCTAACACTTCAGGCGGACAGGCCCTGGTCTGTACTTCAGCCACACTGGTATCTGGGGTGGCAAGGGCATGAAGCACCAGTGTTGGTCACAGCTTTCGTTGGGTCGGGTGAGGTTCCTCTACAGAATTTTCTGGCAACTGTGAGGCTCCAGCCTTGAGGGCAGAGAGCCAGAGAAAGTGCTGCTGCAAATGTCCCCATTAGGGACAGCACTGGGCTGCCAGCCAGGAGCTGGGCTCCAGGCTCTGCCCCCTTGAAGACACCCAAAGCTAAGGAAGGCAGTTGGCACCTCTGGAAAACTCCAGCCATAGAAAGCTCTCAGGAATGTATGAGAAAATGTTTTATAAAGGTGTGACCCAATATGGCTGCCGGGAGGGGAGGGAGCGCTGCAGGAGGAGAGCCAGCTCATCCATGATGAATGCTTTGGCGGATAAATAATTCAGAGCGTTGGGGATCCTTTTAGAACCCTGTTTCCACTCAGCACTGTCTCCAGGTTCCCAAAGCTGCAGCTGTGCCCAGAGTACAAGCGAGACCTCCTGCAGTGTGGCCTTCTGGGTAGGTCAGTACCACTCCAGGGAAGGCCAGAGCACAGATGAGCTCCCGGGACTGCCCCAGCATGGAAGTGCATGTCCCCTCCTCCCCAAGGCACCCAGCTCCCTCTTTTTGCTCCAGGCTTCTCTGCACATACTTTTTGAAGCCCCTCTCAGACACACACACACACACAGCAGAAAAGTAGCATTTGGCTCTCACCTTGTCTGTGCTCCAGGGAGCACTCCCCATAATACTGTTCATGAGCCCTGTTAATCTTCCTGCCTCTACCTCCACTCAGGGCGGCAGGAGGGTATGTGTTCTTCATTCTGTTTGCACAGTCAGATTGAGTGCCAAGCATGTGCCACGCTCGGCTTCAAACAGGTGTCACTACTGTTTCCTAAAGTCGCCATCTTTCCCAGGCGTGGACAGAAACGTTCACAAACACTGTGTAACATGAGCGTGTCAGGTCAACCACATAGAGATGACCTCCATGGCAGATTGTCCGCCCCCAGGCCAATCAATATCCTGACTCCTAAGAACATGTGCAGTGTGATTATACACAGGTGCTTGTGTATGTGTGTGTGCACGCGTGCATGTGTGTATGTGCGTGTGTGCATGCATACATGCATGCATGCCATCCTGTCAGTCAAACACTGACTCCTGCACAACATTCCATCGAGACTAAACTAACTCATTCCATTGCAAGTGGACCTCTAGAACAGTAGGTACTAGCCTCTTACCACCCTTGTACCTGACTTTTGTGAATATATTTGCATTTATTTTTATTGGTTATGAACTGAGGGATGATTTCACAATGCCAAGGGGTAGGCTGGGGATACGTCGTGACTTTCTGAATGTCCACGTGAAGTTACAGCTTCAGAAGCGTGGACCGATGGAAATAGTTCACACACCATCTACCCCAAACTTCTTTCCTGAGTTTACCCCTAAGAGCAAGGCTCTGGCATTAGCCTCCTGTCCCCCATCACATCCAGGGAGTAGCTGACCCTGGTGGGACCCACTGTAAAGCTGCTGGTTAGGGCTGGGCACAGCGGGACTGGAGGGGTGAGGTGGACAGTAGCTTCACACTACAGTGCTTTTCCACAACTGAGAAGCCAGTCACACCATTCCTGTATCCGCTCCCTTAGAACAGAAATGTTACGAATTGGTCCTGAGGTTGAGAGGCTGCATCTCAGGCCTCAGGAAACTTAGGGACCTTGCAGCTCAGCTAATCTGGTCTCTTCCTATAGAAGAATGAGACAGCGCAGCACTCAGCACTGCCCTGCCCTACTTCGCCTTCCCCCAAGTTGGCAGTTTGCATCTACCAGCAGCCCCGCCACCGTATGTGGCACTGCCGACCCTCCAGGGCTGAGGCAGACTAGGGTCCACATAGGTGACCAGGGAAAATAGGACACGTCTGGCATTCGTGGCCTCTTGGTGACCCTTGGGCATGTTGATCATGGAGAGAGACTAAACTGTGGAGCAGAATCAACCCTCAGATTCTCAGTAACCTGAAGGAACCAAAATGAATTCTAGCTGGATGCAGCTGGCCTCTTGTGACCTCGTAGTGATTGCCCGCAGACACCCGCTGTTGGCAGCTTATCCACCTAAGGTCCAAAGTTCCTTGAGAAACCTGGATTGTTGGTGCCTTCTCCATCTACCCAGTGCAGCCTCCTCATCATGCTGGGGTTATCTCACTGTTCTAGATTCCCAGGGATAATAGATGTCCTGTGCACATCATACCTTGCAAGCCTTGCTGAGGCCATCTGGGTGCCATGTCTTTCCAGGGGCTCTTGGGCTCTGTCCAGCCTCCTAAGTAGCCATGCTGATACTGTTATAGTCTGCTGTGAACTAGCCTCCAAAAGCTCACGTTGATGGCTTGGTTTCTGATGCAGTGATGTTCAAGGGTGGCGCTTATGGAGTGACTGGACTCCTATCTCACGACTAGAATGGTTTCTCCATATGATGGCATTATTGGGAGGTGGCCACACCCTATAAAGATAAATCCTGTCCCTGGTCCTCCCTGTGACTCTGCTTGCTGGCTGCCATGAGGTGACCAGATCTTTCCTCTGCCATACCCTTCTACCATTACGCCTGACTGAGTCTAGCCACCCTGCTGCCACCATGCCCTCTGTCTCACTACAGCCCTCTGGCCCTGAACTGGAATGTCTGAAACCATGAACCAAAGCACAGCGTTACTCCTTGTAGTTGTTGATTATATATCACAAGAGCTGTCTAACATGGACTGCAGAGGCTTTTCTAGGGCCTGCGGATGGGTAGGGGCATGGCCATTGCTTTATAAACATTCGCAGCATGATCTGCACATGCAGCTTCTAAGCTGAGGGTAGAAACTCAGCTCTTCTGCACAGGCCCAAACTCCAGCAAGTGCTCAGAGCAGGTGAGCATGCTCCTGGACTACTCTAACCCTGGAGGTTAGATCCTGGAGGGCAACCGGAGGGAAGCAGCCAGTGGCGGTGCCCCAGTGAGGGAGGAAGGGGTTAATGGCAGCAGCTGATTCCCAGAAGTTCCTTGAAGGAGCTGTAGATCAGATGCCACACCCAAGGAGACAGAATTCAAGTCTTGAGAGAAGACCCAGGTCAAGCCAGCCTGGCAGGAAACGAGAGTAGCCTGGAAGCTGAGCATGGTCCCTGCAATACCCCACAGGCGATCTCTTGGGCAGCCCACGTGTGTGGCCACAGCAGTCACGGGCTGGGCTTGGGTGAGGAATAGGAAACTGTATGGCTGGTGTTTGCTGGCAGGAGAGCAATGGGGGCTGTATGGAGAATCAGGGTCGCTGCCCCTACTATTTCCCTGTAGTGTAACTTAAGTCTTGACTGCTTCAGCCAACACATGAGCACAGATACATGCACCACACACATGCAGATGTCGGGGACAGTGAAGAAGTTGCTGTTGGGGGAGGGTGCTTGTGAGCCTCACGTGCCTACAACCTGCAGTGCTCCACGAGTCTACAATGCTAGCGTTTTTGGTCATCTTGCAGAGAGCCAGATCTCTGCGCTGGGAGAGATAGTCTGGAGATTTACAGCAGGTGACACGCTAGATGCCACCAGACTCAGATATCCCCCAAGGCCCAAGCTTTCTAATTCCTCATATCCAGATTTCACAGGCAGTCTCCGACTGGGAACACAGGAAAACGTCCCCGTGCCCACAAGCACCCAGCCATGTTTGGAGCACCTATGATGGGCTTATTCTTCAGCAGACTCCAGCTAGCTCCAGGCAACCAGCAAATGCCCTGGTCTCACAGTAATGTGGCCACTGCCTGGACACCCCACTTCCACCACTGATCCCAGGAAATGAGGCCCCTTTGCTCAATAGGACTTCCATTTTCAAACTAAACAGGTTTTTAGCCATGGAAATAGAGGTTCATTTTAGAAAACTCCAAAAAGTAACAAAAACTGCCTGAGTATCTCAGCATCTTTACCTTTCCTATATATATAATTTTTTTATTTCATGTGCATTCATGTTTTGTGTGTACATATGTCTGTGTGAAGGTGTTGAATCCCCTGAGACTGGAGTTACAGGCAGTTAGAAGCTGCCATATGGGTGCTGGGAATTGAACCTCGGTCCTCTGGAAGAGCAGCCAGTGCTCTTGACTGCTGAGCCATCTCACCAGCCCACCTGTTCATGCACTTCCATCACGTCTTCCTGGCTCAAAGAATCTCCACCTGACCCTCTCTCCTCAAACCCAACTGCCAAGAGACAGGTCCTGTATTATCCTCTTCATTCAACACTGATCTGGACACCAAGCGCTAAAAGCAGGTTGTACTAAGGACAAGAGGCTAGCCTGGTGTACTGCAGAACGGTGTAGGCAGTCAGCACTTGTAAGACTACAAACAAGATGCCTTCCAGAATGTTACAGCACAATTATGCAGCGTTAAATCAGCGAACCACACATGCAGATGAGACTCACTGTCAGCAGGAATTCCCTAAGAAGACACTTTCGGAAGCAGAGCCAGCCTGGCATATAGGCCAGGACGTGACTAAAATGGCAGATGCAATGGACCAATCTGAATGCTGAGCTTTTAGGCAACATCGCACGTGTACACACATTCACTAGCTGGCAATCTGGTACACAGAAAGGGGAGGCTAGACCACAGCCTTGCTCCAGCACTGTCTGTGTCACTGGGTGATGAGCCACTCAGGCAGCATTCACTGTGTTACAGACAGCAATGGAACAATGCAGACAAAAGGCAGTGGGTGTGGACTCCTGGGCCAGGGTTCTGGGTTCGGGTCCCAGCCAGACTAATGAATGATGCCACTGTAACAGTTTCTGAGCTGCCCTCATTTGTGACACGGGATGTCATGAAGCCCACAGAGGAAGTGAAGCGGCATCAGGAACTCGGTAAATGCACTACTGATGGCGTATTTAACACAGTCCCTGGGGAGGCTGTCCCATGGAGCGAACTCCAGAAGCTTGCAGGCTAAATCAAATGGAGTTCCTGGGCTTGCCACACTGAACCTTGACCTGGGCCTTAGTGATGGAATCAACCTGAGGTCTCACGGGTAGCAGCCTCCCTCATACCCCCCCTGTAGTTACAGCTGTCTTCTACAGCACTCATGAACTGGAGAGAGGGCCTAATTTGGTGTGAAATAAATGTTATTTCTGGGGTGATACATTTTTTATTTCATATAAACCTGATGGAGTCAACACAAAAGTTTTTCCAAAGAGTTCTGGGAATGAACACTTGTGGCAAGCAGGGACATGTGAATATTTAGCTGCATTTCATCAAGGTTTGTAAGGTGTAAATGGGCAAAGGGTACAGATTGCTTCTTTCCTAGCACACAGTAAACACTCGATATAAAAGCTCCAACAGCAGTTTTGTTCTAGTACAAAAGAAAACCACATTTATTGTACAGCAGTGTTTCTCTAAAGTTGAGCTGTTTTAGGAAAACAGAATCTAATTTTAGGAAATTACAGAAGGTCAACATTGTGCTTAAACTTTAAAACAGGTTCAAGAGACCCCGGCACGCCACGTGACTACTGCAAGGTATGGACAGCCTCGACACGCGTGTGCACACAGGGACCTGGGAGCGCCATTCAGACTCTGGACAGGCTTCCAGCTGCTTCACCCTCGGTTACAATCAGCTCCTCCATGGGCTGCACCAGCCCTTCGGGCACACCGTGCTCAGGCACCATAATCACGACAAGGTGAGGTTTGGAAATGGATTCATTTTGAGAAATGCCCTGTGTTTACACTGAGGTTTAAGATGGAGTTCGGGGCAGTGTGGTACAGAAAAGGTGAGTGCCCCCTCACCTTACCCGCCCCTCTATGGGGAGCACAGTCACACCCTCCCACCAAGCCCCACAGTCCTCTGTTTGGGTTCGCAGCACCGCTGGACAAAGGTGAAGGAAAGAGAAACAGTTCCAATATTTCCCTCAAGTAAAAAGTCAAAATATTTCAATAACATTTTGAAAATAGGATTCAGGGACAATCAAGAGCAGATGACATAGTATTTTCCTTAAAAGTGTTTTTTTGCTTACATGGCAGTATCTACACTACCATGCTCATTGGATATTCTGACTAAAGTGTCTGGTTGCAATCAAATTTGCATAAGAAGGATTTGTTCTGATCAACCCCAGAGAAGCATGGTATTTCAAATAGACAAGCAGGTGAGGTTAGGAAGTAAAAGAATATTCCCAAGACGATCAGATCCCAAAGACTTGTGAGAAAACATCCATGGCTCAGGTGTTACATTGTGTTGTATTGTGTTTTCTTTTGTTAGGTTGTATTGTGTGCATTGCCTTGTGTTAGATTGTGTTGTTGTGTTGCATTATATTGTATTGCAGCCTGTTGGGACACTGGATCTGTAGTGTTTTACACTGTGTTGTGCTGTGTTGAGTGTGGACACTGTGGCTCTGGTTTTAGTCTATTCTGTATAGTATGCTGTGCTGTGGCGTGTTTTGTTGTACTGTGTTGTCTTGTGTTGGGATACTGAAGCTCTGGTTTTAGACTATTCTGTATTGTATTTCATTGTGTTCTGCTGAGACACAGGCTCGGGTTTACTGTGTTCTGTACAGTGTCGCCTTGAGGTGTACCATCTTCCAGAAAAGCAACTGCTTCTCTTCAGGGTTGTCCTCAAATTCTCATTTTATACCTTAAATGTTACAAGGCAAAAAGGGAAAAAAACCCTTAGATTTTAAAGTAAAGCCTTATTTTTTTTTTAAGATATCAAATAGTTATCCCAAAAAGGACTTTAATTGCTTTGTCATTTCTCAGAAAAGTTATGGACACATTTGAAAGTTAAAATCTTGGTTAGGCAAGAAAACTATGTTCCGCATTTAGTGGGGTCACGCTAGTACCTAACAACCTTTCAAAAAAGTGGCAACAGTGCCAGTTTCTCACAGAAGCCCATCCACATGGTCCAAGCCTTGCTCCAGGCCAGCACTCTGTAAGGTCCAGATTGCAAGCTTTCGTCTCTCTCACTGTACAAGGGCTTAGTCAAAAGCCTACTTAACACAACTGTGCTTACCGCCTATAGTGCATGTTGCATCTAAGTATTTCTAAAGTGCCTATGAATACAGGTATACAAATCAGCACTATAATATCAGGATTACAGAGAAATTCTCTCATAGAACATAGAACAGAATAGGCCTAGAATTGAAGTTAAGCTATACATTTTTTATATTCTTTTCAGCTGATTTCAGAATGCAAGCATAGAGAAGTAATTCTGGCTTAATCGCATTTTAGACAGTTACTGGTATGAACAGTGTTAGGAGAATAAAACCGAAAAACTCTCGGTTGTGCTTCTTCAGAAAAGGCTGTTTTAAGATCCCAGAATGCAAGGGAAGTGTCCAATTTTATAAAACGGCAAGTGAAGCTGAGTGAATTTAATTAAAAAGAGATTGTGCAAATATTTAATGGGATCGTCAATTGTTATTAAATGCAAAAATTACATCACAATTGTGGCAAATCTGAATGGCAGCCAGGGTTTAGAAAATAGGACCCTGGACAAAAGTCACAGATGTTATTGATAAAGGGCATAAGCCCAACACTCAGCCAAGCTCCAGAAGCATGGCTCTGACCCCGTTTTTTCATGGAGCCCGAGTTGTAGACGCCAGCTAATTTAGTACTTGTGGCAGTGGGCCCATAGCAGAGAGGTGTGGGGAAGCTCTGCTGTGTGCCTGCCTCTCCACCTGGGGATCTGAGGAGATCTTTCACCACACATTTGAAGATGGCCCCGGTGCTGTCTCCACAGCCCTGAGTGTCAGATGACGGATACGTGCCTCATGGTATTTGGGCCAGTGAGGCACCGCAAACCTCAGGCAGGGCTCACCTGATGTCCCTAGGCCATCGCAGGCCAGCAGCATGACCCTCCAGCTGAGTTGTGGCTGCTCCCACCTGCCCTCCCCTGCTTCTTGGCTTGAGTCTTCGCATTTCAGTAAGTGGGGATTTTTGCTACATTCTCTTCTAGCACAGAAGGTTGTAACGGCTGCCTTCAAAGGAAGCCACATATTCTGCCTTCTGAACATTGAATGTTCTAGGCTTGTCAGCCTAAAGAAGGGGCTAGTGGTGAATCACTGCAACTCCATATCCAGTGAAGAACCCCAAATGCAGGAGGCCCCGAGAGCACGGCGAGCCTCTCCTTCCCTCATGGACACACGAACAGGGAGGGATGTGTGAGATGCTGACAGCACAAAGAGGCCATGGTGCCTGCTCAGACCGCCAGGATCTGAGCCACCCACCCCCTGCAGCTCTGTGGCTCTCCTCACAGATGTTAAAGCTCCCAGATTTGTGCTATGCCTCACACATAGATTTAGGAGAACAGCAGATAGTAAGATCACATCAGAATGTCCACTATATAGCAAAGTAGGGGCAGAGTTTCGAAGAAAGCTATGTAAGAAAGAATTACCCACTATTTTGTGTGTGTGAAAGAGCACACATGTGTGTGCATTCCAACGTAGTAAAGTGAAGAAGTGTTACATAAAACATCTTCCTGACTCAGCAGTGAGCTATTTCAACTGTCTTTGCATTTGCATAAAATCCATGCATCATACAAAATTCTAGTCCATTTCTCATCTAAGCCATTCTAATGCTTCATACAACCAAACGAAGCAGAATTAATCAAACCTATTAGATTCATTCCTAATCCCTAAAGGACTTGTCTTTTAGCATTTCCATGCTAACTAAAACTAGTGTGGTTTTTTTTTTTCTTAAGATATCAGATGTGCTGCCTCCTAAATATAATACCTATAAAACTTAAATGCTTCTCCCTGATCTGAAAAACAATCACAAAGGGCAGTGGATGCTGTGGAAGCCACCCAGGGCCAGCTCAGTCACTGCAGCAACTTCCTCAGCTGGCCTAGGCCAAGTCCACCTCTCCTCCCCCTGGTTCCAAGAGACTCCTGGGTGCCGTGAGCTGCATGATTTGTGTCCTGTAATTCAGTGTGTCCCCTTCGTGGTGAGAACCAGGTCTGAGCTCTCCTGAATCCCCACTCCCCTAGTGCATATATGTATATACACACACATCACACCGCACAAGCTGGTGTATGTACATACATACACATCACACTAGCTGGACTAGACACAAACTGGAGAGGCCCGTCTCTCCTCACAGTCACAGAAGCTGTGACATGGCTGTCATCAGGGACCAAGGGGACCTCCTAGAAGTAACTCCTGAGGCTACTCTTGTCCTGAGCTGGTACAGCTAGCAGGAAGGAGGAAGGGAAGGACTACTGCCAGTAACACTGTGCCCTGAAGTGAGCCGCTCCCCATACCTAAACGAAGAGAACAGAGGTGTCACATGACATGCCAAAGGGAAGCTGAACAAGAGCCCTGACCACAAAGGATGGGCTACTGGTAAAATACGGTCACCTCCACTCTGAGAAGCTCCTCTCCATGTGACCGACCAACCCATTATACTCTGTGGTCACCACTGCTCTCAAAGTTCTAAGTGAAATTAAGGCTGGGTCACAACTCATGACACCAGATGCTACATAGAAAGCAAGATACAAAAGAAAAACAATGTCATAGTTATAAGATACTTTTAAGGGTAACACTAGTTAGCAGACCCATGGTCTGCTATGGGTGGTGACAGGGCTTGGAAAATGCCAAGAGTATTGGAAAAGGATGCATCAAATCAAAGTACAGAAGCTCAGGGTGGATCCTGGCTGCAGGTCCCAGCTGACTACACAGTGGTTTCCATGGTTTCAATCACTTCCAGATCAGACTGCGAAGGGGAAAGAAGGGTGCACTCGTCGGGTTCCCAGCTGCTCTCGGGGCTGTAATCTTCCTCGGAACTCAGTTCCGCCCCTTCTTCCGTGTCCTCGTCACAGGATTCCACATAGTGAGCCCCAATGGCATTGATCCCCGAGTCCTCAGAACTGGAAGGGGAGGAGCAGTGACCCAGTTTCGGAGTGTCGCTCTCTTTAGAAATTAAGGCATCGTGCGCAGAGACCTCCTCGGGGCTCATCTTCTGGGAATGGGGCGCCTGCTGCTTCTGCACATAGCACATCTTCCCATTGATACATTTAACCTGATAGTTGTCGATGAAGAGATCGGAAATCATACAGTACCTTGGCGACTCGGGGGGAAGCGGAGGCTGGAAGACAGATGCAAACTTCAAAAAGTGTTCAGTGAGCGAGACCGAGATCTGAATGGTGTTGGTGGGTTCTCGCGGCCTTGCGGGGATCTCTGTGCTTGGGAGCTGCTCCACGGGGGTCATAGGCTGATAAACGTATTTGCCTGTGGAACACACAAGACACAGCTGAAGTCTAAGACCACCGCACAGACTGTACTAGCATTGCTGCAACATCTAGATTGAAACAGCGACACCATCACCTGGCACTGTCAAATCCACTTCAAATCCAGTGTGTCAGAGTAATCCCTGTTCAAGAAACCCAAAATATGTCCTAAAATTTAACATAGGACAGACTATCATGGAATGCCTACCCAGCATTACACATGGCCTTGGGTTCAACCATGAATGCTATAAAAAAAAATTGAGCCACTCCCATGGGTCTTGAGTAGGCAGACAATCCTGTAGCCCTCATCTTAAATGATTCACCCATCAACACTGGACACAGTGCCCAGAAACAGCATGGTAAACACAAGCTAAAAAGAAACATATGCTACAGAACCGTAACTTCATTTTTATCTCTAACAATAAGTTAATACATACTTATATGTTTTTTTTAAAAAAAACTAGAAGTACTTTAGTGTACCACCAAAACTACGAGGGACCTTCCCTTCCTAGGTGTCTGTTTTGACTTTGTTACTAGAAATGGGATCTGGAGGTGAACATGCGCACTGCCACAGAGCTAGACCCAAGGCCCTAGGTGATGTGTTTTAGTCAGTATGCACACATTTATTGAACAGGTAGGAGCTTACTGGGCTGTCCTGGCCACCCTGCACAGCTGGCTAAGGGTGACTCTGTCTAAAAATAGCCACAGTAGCACAAGGGGAAGTGCCTCCTAGACACCAATGCCACGGCCACTTCATGACCAGGCGATGCACCCGCAGAGCGGTCCAGTGGCCCAGTGGCTCTCTCTTTAACCCATTCCCTGTGCCCTCTGCCCTCAGCTGCTGCTCAGAGTGACGCCTTGTACGAAGGAGGCTTAATGTGTCCTTTCCACAGCCTCTTCTTTCATGCATTTAGGAAGTCTTTCAAGAGCCAAATGCTGAGGAAATGGGTTAAAACTATGCTGTTTGTAAGTCCATAATAATTATAATGATTATACTATTATTATTATTAGAGACAGGTTTCACTATGTAGCCCTGACTGGCCTAGGACTAACTCACTCTGCAGACCGGAGTGCAGACCACTCTTCAAACTCACAGAGAATCACCCACCTCTACCTCCTAAGTGCTGGGATTAAAGGCAATTACACCATATCCAGCTTGTAAATCTAAAATTATTTCAAAATATAAAAACAAAAGGGGTCCAGGGAGATGTCTCATGATAAAAGCACTAGGAATGTAACCCTGATGGCCTGAGTCTGGATTCCTAGAACCCATGGAAAAGCCAGGTGCACGGCATGTGTGGAATCCCACACTCCCAACAGTGAGAAGGGACGAGGAGAGAGGAGACACTCCCAGGAGCTGAAGGCCAGCTAGCCTGGAGTACGCAGAAAAACATCAAATAAGGAAGACCCTCCCTCAACCAGCCGATGATGGACACCCGAGGTTGTCCTCTGACCTCCACATGTGAGTGGGTATTGGTACACACACACCACACACACACACACACCCTATCTACCATCTATCATAACACATACACTCTATCTATCTATCTATCTATCTATCTATCTATCTATCTATCTATCTATCTATCTATCTATCATCTGTCTATCATATCTATTTTAGGCGCTAAAAGGGGGAAGTCCTGAAAACTCTAGAGACAGAAGCCCCTACTCTGGCCATCCCTGTGTTCTTCCTACTTGGATGAGTGCATTTAGTCAGGCTGGGTTTCATCCTTTGCACACATTATGGCAGTTTTTAAGCCTTAGTGCCACTGAGATTTTGGACCAGATCATCCTTTTCTGGAGCTGTCCTGGGCACCACAGGAGAGCTAGCCTGACCTCTACCATTCATTCATTCAATGTCAGAGCAGCTCCTAGTCAATAAAAAACAATCCAGATAGTGTCCAATATCCCAAGGGGCAGCTCTTCTGAGAGGATCGAGGGTGTATGCCATCACCCTCATAAGCATCTTGGCACAGGGAAGTCACTCGTGTTTTATGTCTTGGTCAGACTGGAAATCCTCAATGGAATTCTCTCCACAAGGAAGACTATCTTAGGTTTCGTAATGTGGAGGTGCGGAAGAGAAACAACTATGTGCAGGACTGTGTGCCGTGTGCTGTGCCACGAACCACACCACTAGACAGCCATCAGCACCAGGCCAGCTTGCGATTAAAGTGGCACTCAGTATCTTCAGCGTCACCCTGGAGTATCACGTAGAAAAAGCATGTTCAGACAGTTTGCACAAATACAAATCATGTGGACCCCACAGGCAGACAAAAGCTCAACTCAGAGAGGGTGGCTGAGTTTGACAGGGAAAAAAGAACTTGGTTACCCCTGCCTGAGGAACTCTTGTCTAAAACAGACCAGGTGCCTGCACCTTCTCTGTCATCTGCTAAAAAGATGCTAAGCAAGAGCTGGGCATGCTGGTCCACACCTTTAACCCCAGCACTCGGGAGGCAGAGGCAGGCGGATCTTTGTGAGTTTGAGACCAGCCTGGTCTACAGAGCTAGTTCCAGGACAGGCTCCAAAGCTACAGAGAAACCCTGTCTTGAAAAACCAAAAAAAAAGAAAGAAAGAAAGAAAGAAAGAAAGAAAGAAAGAAAGAAAGAAAGAAAGAAAGAAAGAGAGAGAGACACACACACAGACAGACACACAGGCAGACAGAGACACACACACAGAGAAGTCATACAAATGAGAATGCAGAGCAGGTCAGACCTACCAGCTGGCCTCGCAGGACACTAGCCTCCAAGTATTAGGGATATGGAGGAAGCTGGATTTGAAACTACTTCTTTAAAGGTCTCCAGCCTTGGGATTTGAGGAGAGATGTCTGGGACCAGGATGGTCTCCTGGCTAGAGGGAAGGAAACAGGGGAATGGCGGTGCAGTCATTTCTTTCTGCCCAGTCTATGAAGCTTGCAGGGTGCTGGTTGAGTTCATCCACCCCAAGTGACCCCTGGCTTGGTTACCACCTGACACAGCTGTGGGAAGACCCTGGCAGTTGATTCCTATCTTCCAGAATCATCTTCAGCCCCAGAGAGAACAGCTGTTTAATTCAAAGATGAGGAGGTGAAGCCAAGCTTCAGGACTTTAATTTCCCTTTTCATTTCTCGCTGTCCCTTTGTCCCACTCTGTCCCCTTTCCCTCCTTGGTGATCTTCATTATTTTTTGGTTTCTCTCCTCTTGGTTGGTCTACCTTTCTTCCTCTGGGCTCCTCTTCTCCAAAGCTCTGTTTTCCCTTCTTGAAGTATGGCACTTGGTATGACTGCTGGGGCCCCCACATTCACGTATTAAAGTTCCTATTACCAACGTGATCTTTATGAGAAATAAGTAGACCTACGTGAGATGGTAAGAGTGGAACCCCCAGTGGGCTTCATGTCCTTAAAGATGAGGATGAGCCCAGAGCCTGCTCTCTCTTCAGCATCTGTAACCAGGATGAGTGTCCCCAACAGACACTGCATCTACTAAACCTTCAGTAGACTTCCCAGCCAGGCTGAAGAAGTAGATGCTTATTGCCATTAGTTTATAGCAAGTGTATGTTGGGAGGGGTGATATGTGTGTGGTATGTGATGTGTGTGGGGGGTGTTTGTGCGGTATGTGTATGTGGTATGTGAGAGTGTTTGTGTGATATTATGTGTATGGCATGTGATGTGTGTGTATGTGTTATCTGTGTGTGATGTATGTGTGTGGTATGTGATGTGTGTGTGTGCTATGTGTATGAAATGTGTGTGACATGTAATATGTGTTATCTGTGTGTGGTGTGTGATGTGTGTGATGTATGTGAGGTGTGTGTGTGTGGTATGTGGGGGGTGGTATGTGGAGGGGTATACATGCACATGAGTGGGCAGGTATATGCATGCAAAGGTAGAGCAGTCTGTTGAGTGCTTCCAACTGTCCCTGGAAAGACAAACACACACACACACACTCACACGTGCATGCACACACACACACACACACACACACACTCCATAGGATTTACTGCTCTATCGCTCTGCCATATTGCTTTGAGACAGGGTCTCTCTCTCTGAAGCAGCAGCTCAGTGTTTCAGTTAGGCTGGCTGGCTGGCAAATAAGCTTTCAGAGACTGCCAGTCCTCACCTCCCCACCCCCCAATGCTGGGATGGCAGGCACATCCAGCCATGCCCAGCTTTCTCCCATGGGGCCTGAAGATTCAAACTCAGGCACTCATCTTGCATAGCAAGTGCTCAGTCTGCGGCATTGTGCTCCGGCAGTCTGAACTGACCTAACTGTGCAGTAGAGGAAGAGACCAGCTGGGAGACACACTGTGCTTCGTTTCGGAGCCCTGCCTCACTTGGAACTAGGCAAAGCCTATGATCTGGGGACACAGATGGCAAAGACAAAGGATGGTTAAAGAGGCTGCAGCTCTAAGACAAATTAGCACAGAACACTGCATTGTTCGATTTCTTTACAGAAGCAGTAGGAGTATGGTGGGAGGCACCACACAGTGGTGGTCACCTGCTGAGCAGGCACAGAGCCCTGGTCTCCAAAGCACCACAATAAATACATTAAAAAAATCAGATCGCTCATAGGAAAGTTCTGACTTGAAGAGTAAGAGAGTTGAGCATCTAGAAATTTCCCTTCAGGATACACACACAAAAGTACTAGAGGCAGTGACTCGGGGAGCAGGATCGACATACCTCAGTGTTATTTGGGCTATATACAACAGCCCAGAGATAAAAAGCAGAGAAATGTTCACCAACAGACAGTACTTAGAAGCAGAAATGTCCACGTGTAATGGAACCTCCAGCATGCCACACCAACATGGGTGGCTGCGGAGGACCCTGTGCCAAGGGAAATAAGCCAGTCACAGCAAAATGAATACACAATAATTCCACACGTGAGGTGCTGGAGCAGTCAAATTCTTACGGGTAGAAAGCAGAACATGTTTTCTGGGGATAGGGCATGAGAAGGCACTATAGCAAGTCACCTCAGCTTACAGGACGCAGGGTGGTGTGAGGATGGGTGCTGGTGGGAGCTGCCCAATATGAGTGTCACTCAGCGTGTGTATGAAAAGGGATCCAATGACATCCGTCACTGGGGACACAGAAATTAACGGCAATGAGAATCAGAAAGGCTGTTATCAAAAGAGAAAAACACTGATGAGGATGTCCAAAAGGAGGGCCCTCCCCCTCTCCTAAGAGGAACAGAAATGAAAACCATCACCAGGAAGCCTGCATGGAGGTTACTCAAACCACTGAAATGAGAGATTGCCTTTCCTTTATGACACATGTGAAACACGCATGTCTGTGGAAGAAAGCATGCCCAGCCTGTGTGAGAGCCTGTGTTCAAACTCTAGTGAGCAACGACAAAATCCAACTAGAAATGAACTTCTTATATGTTGCTGTTGTTCAGTTTTTGGTTTTTTTTTTGTTTTCTTTTGTTTTTGAGAAAGAGTCAAATTGTACAGCCCTATCTGGCCTGGGATATAGACCAGGCTGGCCTCAAACTCACAGAGATGCCTGTGCCTGCCTCTGCCTCCCACGCACTGGCATTAAAGGTGTGTGCCACCATGCCCGGCAGGAATGAACTCGTATATGATCCAGCGATGCCACTGCTGGCTGCACCCCTCCAATGGGCTGCAAATCAGTAATGGGGAAAGATAGCTGCACCTACATGTTTACTGCAGCAAATTCACAACAGCCGAGACATGGAACCCAGGCACCCAACAGTAGGCGGGTGAAGAGTGGCAAGTTCCCAGTGGCGGAGCGCAATGGATGCCGTAACGTTGAGTAAAATAAGAAAGACACAGAAGATGATATGTGCAAGATGAAAAGGTTGGTTTCACAGAAGCAGAGACAATCACCAGTGGGAGCAGGAAACTGGAAAGCACGTGATGGTAGGCACTAGAGGATTGCTAACGAGGGCTATGGGATAGCAGCAGTTTCTGATGTGCAAGGTACAAGACTACAGCTGACAATAATTGACTATTTCAAAACAGCTAATGGAATTCTCAGGCAAAAAACATGTCTGAGGTGACAGCCATGTCAGTCACTTTAATCTGATTAACACACTGGGGTGTCACACTGCACTGCATACATTTAAAACAGATTTAAAAAACAGAAAACAAAAGATAATTTTTAAAAGAAAAACTAGCTGATATCCATTTAAAATAATGAAACTATTTAAAACTTGGCACATGATTAAACGTACAAAAAAAAAAAAAAGCAACTGTGACCAAGAGGTGAAAAATGTATCTCAGACACCTTATTTCTTTGGGAGGAATTTTCAGCCATTCCTCAATGATCAATCAAAACCACTAACTCCCATGAATCTTTGGAAGTCTCTACTGATAACATTTCTGATTTGGGCCAGAACACTGTGGACACTTACAACACTTAGATGTGCACAGAGAGACTCCTGCTATCTTGTGTAAAGAGAAGCCAGAGAGCGTCACACTGTCAGGCTCGCTCATGCATAAGCTAGGCCATCGTCTAGAGAAAGGCGGCAGCCTGCTTCCTTCTCGGGCCCACTGTGAGCTACTCCAGGCTGGCAGTGGACCACCCACTCCATCTAAGACGCCATGGGCAGCACGGTGTGATTACACAGCAGAAATGGTTTTTTTTTTTTTTTTTGGTTTTTTTTTGGGGTTTTTTTTTTTTTTGAAGCTGTTTCTTTTTTACAAAGGGAAGAGAAAACACAACCAAACCGAAACAGCAAAATCAATCCAGACTGGAAGCCACATGTGTTTCCATGCCCCATTAGCCTGCTGTATGCTCCTAATTACATGTTTTGATTGTTTGATAGCCATACATTTGATAAATTGAATCCTCTGGGGGTAGGGGGTTGCCCTTAACATGTGAAACACACCGCTTCAGGAATGCAGAACAATTTTAAAACCAGCCCAAGTGAAATAAATACAGTTAGGAAGGTAAATCTGTGCCGGAAAGCCGGGGTCGCCTGGGGCGAACTGCGCACCCAACACAGGTCCCTGCTGTTCATCAAATCACAGCTGTTTGTGTTAGGCTGGGGGAGGTCAGCACTTTGAAAGAAATGCTACCATTTTTACAGTGTGTACCAGTCATTGGGTTGAGAAGTGACTCACACACGAAAAGTGAATGGAAACAGCGTTACAGGAGTCCCGTCTCTTCCACACCGCCCACTGCGGTCGTCTGTATCCTAGCATTTTTGTTCTCTGCCCTAGGAGCAGGCTAAAGTTCACAGACTGTCCAGTTACGTCGCAGCCCTGATTAGAAATGTAAGCAAGATTCTAGTCTCTTCATTTACTGCCCAGGCCATCCTTAGTGGATCCCATTTCACAGGAAGCAAATCCCCGGTGTGACAGACCAGCAGGAGTGCGGCATAGCTACTCACTGAACAAGTACTTGTCTCACAGCCACTGTCTTTAGTAAGTCACGTGCCACAGGAGAAAGAAAGTGCAGAACAACAGGCAGCGGTGTTTCCGGGAGCATCCGGATTGAGACCGGGTGTAAAAAAGTAAAAGCAAAGCACAGAAACGTGGGGCAGTGCGGCAAAGGCTCCCGCGGAGCTCTGTCAAGGCTCACGAGACTGAAGCTGAGCAGTGGCAAGCAAATTACTCCACACTGGCTTTGGAGCCAGGGCGAGGTAGTTAGTTCAGTGTGGGGTTCCGACGGCAGGACTGTGGCTGGGTGGGTCCTGGAAAGCAACACCAGGGCACACAGTGTGGCTACCACCACGAACCATGACAATCTCAGAGAGGAAGGGCACACAGATAAACAAAAATATGTGCCGATGAGCCAGGAGGAAATGAGAGGGAAGAAGAGACTGCAAGAGATGTTGGACGGCGATGTTCGGAGAAAGAAAACGGAGAGACACACAGGAAGGCAGCCACCTGCGAGGGTGATGTAAAGACAGAGGCGGAGACGTCCCATGAGTCCCAACGCATGCGCACGCTTCAGCTGCTCTTGGATCTCGTGAAGTTAGTAGCCTCAATTCGGTTTTTCCCAGTGTGCAAGTGGTTACGACATCCACCTCAGGCAGGGTGGAAGGACTAACATGAAAATGTCTCCAAGTCTCAGCTTAGTGTCCAGAGCACTGTAAGTCCACTGTTCTTGTTTATAGAAGGCGGTGGCAGTGTCCACCTTGCCAGGCCACCATTTGGCCAGCCTCAGTCCTCTGAGACTCTATATGCAGAGTTCTCCAGTCGACTGCCTGGCTCAGCACTGTGACACCCCACCTTCTTCACTTGTGCCCCTCACCTACTTCCATACTAATAAAGTGAAATTTAATTGTGTGCCAGGCACTGGGGACGTGGGGCTAAAGGACAAGGCCATGACTGGCCTCTGAGTCAGGCATTCATCAGGTCATCACAGGAGAAGACACATAACTACCAAGAGTGGTGAGCACAGACAGATGCAATGGCCCAGCAAAATCAGCCACACAGAGCCACACTTACAATGTTGACTGGCCTGTGCCGCCAGGGACAGCATCAGGGAGGCAGAATTCAGTACATGTCACTTCATGACCCAATTTCTATCTGTCTTTCCGTCAAATAGGCACAAGATGGATGGGGGAAGGGGAAGCAAGCACCCAAAGCAACCCGCAGAGGGTACAATGGACTTCTGTCATCCCCTGGGTCATATTTCAGCCCCTCTCAAGTAGAGTGGCCAGCAAAGCCTGCCAAAGCCAAACAGGGAGGAGCTGCCCAGCTCTCATAAGAATTTCCCGCAGCTAAGTGACAGGGATGGTGGAGCACTAGACTAACTCGTCGGACTCTGTTGGGGCTTTCATGAAGCCTATGGGATTTAAGGGCTATATGTGCCAAAAGCTCACGTGCTGGGTTCGGGGAGAGCCAAAATATACAGTGCATCCCACTCACAAACACAAGCACCCACACACTGCAGCAGAGGGAAGTGAGGAGTTGCGGCTACCAACTCTACACAGGGTTCAGAGAAAAGCGCAGCGCTAAAGAGGGCACCACAGAAAACACAGGCTGCAAACTGAAGGAAAGCTGGGAGCTGAGGACAGGAAGGGAAGTGGCAAACCTTCCGCAGAGGCCCCAAGTGTGAAGAGCAGCCTGGCTGGAGCAGTGGACTCTCCTGTCACCCAATTAGTGAGAAAGAGCAAAGCTCAGGAAAGGTGGGGTGCCAAAAAAGCCACTCCGCTGGAAAAATCGGCACAATTGAATCCTTTGACTATACAGACGCTGGCAATTCCAGCTCAAAGAGACCACATTCAGGGTGCGAGTTCAGAATCATTGTGCTATATAAGTTTAGCGAAAACAGGCCAAATATGGGTGGTGCCAAGTGAGAACACTTCAGTTTCTAGTTCCTTCTAGGTAGCTATGAAGGGCAGGTTTAATTGTCAACTTGACACAACCAAGAATCTCTTAGGAAGAATTTCCTTTTATTTTTTAATTTTTTGGGTTTTTTTTTTTTTTTTTTGCAAAACAGGGTTTTTCTGGCTGTCCTGGAACTCACTCTGTAGAGTTTGAAGCCGGCCTCAAACTCACAGAGATCCACTTGCCTCTGCTTCCTGAGTCCTGGGACTAACGGTGTGCACCATCACAGTTGAGTGGGAATAAAAAGGAATTATCTAGCTCAAGTTGGCCTGTACGGGATTGTGATTGTTAACTGACCCTACCCACTGTGGGTGACACCATTCCCTAGGCTGAGCAATGAACTGTATCTGAGTGAAGAAAGCTAGCTTGTCGTGATATTTCATTTGTATTTTAGTAAATAAAGCTCACCTGAAGATCAAAGAGTAAAATAACCACACTGGTCAGCCCTATAGACCAGGCAGAGGTGACACACACCTTCAATCCCAGTAGCCACACTTGTCTGCCACAATCAGTGGGCGGTAGTGGTACATGCCTTTAATCCCAGCCCTAGAGAGTAGTATAAGATGGGAGGAGACAGCACTCACACACAGTCTCACTGTGAGATTCCCGGAGGCAGGATCGCCATTTCGGACTGAGGTAGAGGTAAGAGCCAGTGGCTGGATGTTTTGCTTTTCTGACCCTCAGGTTGTACCCCTAAAATCTGACTCTGGGTTTTTATTATTTGTGCTACACTAGCTGAGTGAGCAAGCAGGCAACATAGACATGTGAGTCTTTCTCTGCTCTCTCTGGGCTGTGATGACTAGCTGCTTGCAATCCTTCCTAGACTTCCCTTGGGTGATAGACTGGAACCTCAAATTACAAGCCAGGTAACTGTCTTCCTTCCCTGAGTTGCTCTTGGTTAGGATATTTTATCACGGCAAAGGAAATGAAGCTACAACAGCAGGCAAATAGTGGTTTTATATAGGGACGATGTCTCCCCCTTTCTATTTACTCTGGCAAGTTCTGCTTACCTTCTGAACTGGTGAGATGGAGTAGGGGCTAGAAATCAGAGCTGAGGGAGTCCTTTCTGCAGGATGGGCCGTTGTGGTAGGCGGTACATTCGGAGAGAGACCAGCTGTTAGGGCAGTTTGCCACGTAGGAGGACACACTCAGGAATGGGGTGGAAGGAAAGGGTAATAAACAGGGTGAGGAAAGCTGTGTGCATGTGTGTGTGTGCACGTGTGCAAGTGTGCGTGTGTGTGCCTGTGTAATGGCAGGGATACTAAAACTGGAAGGCACTGTTGCCGGTCTTCTAAAATACTATGCCTCAAACATTTTCTAAGATCATTCCTGCCTCCTTCCTTTCATTCCAAACCTCTCCGCACAGCCTGAGTCACCAAACTGGACAGCAGATTTCTAAAACTGCAGTTTGAAAAATCCATTTAGAAACAACAACAACAAAATGCCTGTAGTAGGGAGCAGAGCCGAACCTGAGCCTGGCGATCCTGGGGTGGCTCTCTGCCACGCCACCAGCACAAGGCTGTAGACCTCCACAGACCTCCAGCCACATTACCTGAAGCCATTTGTCAAATGGACAGATACCAGTGACAAGCTAAAGCAAGGAAAACAGGAACAAGACATCTGCCATGCTTCTTTATTGATCTGGGGATGAAAAGTACAGAGATTCCAAAGAAAAGGACACAAACTAGACGGGCTGATTCAGGAGCAGTGAAACCCGAAGTCTCTGTACTTCAGGCAGCTCAGCAGGGGATCAGGAAATGTACTGCATCTTAAATCTAACTCTGCAAAGGGCTACATCTGTCTGTAGACACCATGTTTGTTCATTGCTCACGGACCTCCTTTTCAAAACTATACGAGGTAATATAGTGTTCTGGAACTTTCTATTATAAAAGTCAGGGGCTAGAGAGATGGCTCAGCAGCTAAGAGCACGCGTTACTCTTGCAGAAGATGTGGTTCGCATCCACCTGCAATTCCTGTTCTGATCCATGCCTTCTTCTGAACCCCTCAGGCACAAAGCTTGCTTGTGGTGCACACATCATGCCCTCGTCTAACTGCCTCAGGAAGGCAAAATACTCATAAACATAAAATAAAATTTAATTAAAAATTTTAAACATTAAAATTTTAAATTAAAGTTACATAATCTTAGTATACACTCTATCAATGAGATATATTTTAAATCCAAACTATTACCATTTATGTGCATAATTATATAGTCTTTAATTGAAGAAAACATGTATCATGTTGTGTTTTGTTTTCATCAGCTGTAGTAATTACCTGTATTTTCTCTTACAACCTGTAGTTAGATTAGCCAATTAAAATGGTGCCACTGGAGATATCCCAAGAGTTAGGGGCAAGATGTAACAAATAGTGCCTACTTCACTTTCCACATAACCACTACTTCAAGAGGACAAAGAAGCCCAGCCAGAGGCACCAAAAGCCAGTGTGACTGGGTCCATGTCCAAGGACGTGTTCCTCATGCAGCTATGTGGAGTGACTCCACTGCCAACGTCAAATAAGAAAGAATGGGCTCGGACAACAGGGAGACTACGGCTGCACGAGCTGTCAATGTGTGGCCTCTCAAGCGCATGGACAGAATTCTCTGACACGCATGTCCTTTCCCACGGTGTGCCAGATGGTGACTGCAGGCCAAGACACTCTCCTGCTGATGTCATACCGCAGCCATGTTCCCAGAACAACCCAACAGCTAACCTGGTCCAGCAGCAGCCCTCCCAAGGTCCTCTCCCAGTGGAAAACAGTACGCTCAAGGCCTGCTGTCCACACCGATCCTCTGCTGCCCCTGTCCAGTCAACTCCCGCCTGCACCAGCTGTGCCCCCACATGAGCTGCAGACCTGCAGCTATGCCTGTGTTAAATTGAACTGTCTCAAAGCCTGACCCCAGCCTCAGGAAGGGAATCTCCTTCCAAGTTTGTCCTACCTGTGACATTATCCTAGTGTCCCTGGGAACCAGCGATGACTTCCTCATATACTGTAGTCACTTCTTGGGATGCTGAATAACCCCTTTGTTTTATGAGATGCCCTCCTCATTCAGTCTATCTCTGAATAGACTGGACATGAACTGGTTCAGTGACATGAAAGGGTAGGTTTCCAGCAGGTGGTCATTTTCTGACTGTCTACTGAGAAACACAACAGTTTAGGCTAGAAATGTAGTTTGTGATTGGTCTGACATGTGTAAAGCCCTGGACTCGAACCCCAGCATTTTAAAACCAAGCTAACAAAAAGAAACCTGATAGTTAATATATTTGGAACCTATACTAATGATGGATGAGTGTTATGTAGTAAGTACTAATAGTATTTTAGATGCTTAAAATTGGACAAGGTGATGGTAATAGTTTTAATAATTAAGTGGAATAATAATGGCACAAGAATTTTAAGATAATGCATTCTAAAATCTACTTCTTTTAACATGGCCTCTGCTCCTTGCAACTTCTTTATCAACAATTGATGACAAAAAAGTTAAGAAAACCTAAAGAAATCTTTTATTGAAGATGCTTGACTATTCTCTCCCAAAACATTGTCACATGAAGTTACAAATGCTTCCCGAACAGGTAAGATTCCAAACACATCCTTCATATTTGGTGAGTATATGTTCCTCGTTATCCAGAATGAAAAGCGTCAGCCCAAGTAATGTTCTATGGCGTTCTGAATGGCAGCAGAGCATCATGGCTGGGCCAGGGCTGCCAAAGCTCTTTTCCCCAGAGTCTGGAACAGACCCCAAGGAAGGACAGGAAGAAGCTGCCTGTTTCCCCAGCAGGGCCCACACAAAAGAGTGCACCCGGATTTATATGGGGTCTCGACAAAGACAGGGGGAACAGCACTGAGCGAAACCTAAGGAGGCAGCTGACTCGGGATGGGCTTGTGAACCCCGTCCACGCTGGGTCTGTGAAAATGTGTGATTATGACAGGACGTGGGGAGTTTTAGTCTGTAGGCACCAGACGTGCGGGAACATGGCCACACGGATTTTCAAAGCCAAGTAAAATGCTTTTTATGTGTTCAAACTGTCACTTGAAAACATAAGGGAAGTGACATTAGCGGAACAAATACAACAGTGGCAGAGAGGACAAAGCCACCAGCTCATAGCTCAGGATGCACCCGGCTAATCCAGGCCAAGCACCCCATCCCAGGGAGCAGTCTGACTACAAATGAGGCCCTCAGAGGAGTCCTGCTGCTTTTGAAAGCAGCAGCAGCTGAGGATTAAGAAGGAAAGCGCTAATGAAGAACAGCACAGGACTCTGAGTTCTTGCAGCCTTGATTCTAGATGGCAGGGGAGACCATAGAATGCTTTCAAGCAAAGAGATTAATGAGGCTTTTGTTGTCTTGTCGGGTAAAAGTGGACCTCGTTCTGTTCAAAACCATTATCTTGTAGAGTTCAGTGAGAAGGCTAATAGCTCAGAAAAACTACAGCATTCTCATGAAACCGCAGAGGCCTACAAAATGGGATGGAGGCAGAAAGAACTTTCCCTCAAAGAAAACGTTCGGGGAAACCCAACTAACTAGTCATTTTGATGCTTGCTAGGTAATGATGGTTCATTTTATGTAAACTTGGAAAATGGTTTTGGACACGATTAATATACAAGCCAGTGTGAACTTGGGTAAGTAGCCAGCCTTGAACAGGCACCTTGATGGGGAAACTCTATCAACCAATCACATCTAGTTAGGGTGTGGCTACCTGGGGCCCAGGTAGAAAAACCTGGGAGGACCCAGGTGTACGCTCTGTCTCTCTCTGCGTGGTGTCCGCTGGACAGACAGGACGTCTGACCTCCCACTCTTGTAGCAGCATGAGTTTCCCCTTTTTAACCATTAAAATATAACTGTTCTTCTTGAGCTGGCTTGGTTATTTATCGTACCGACCTAATTCGCAACAGCATCTAATCTGCTTGAGTACAGACAGAAGGGAAGCTCCTACTGCTTCCCAGGCAGGCTCTCCTGGGCTCCTCTGCTGCCCACACTTGTCAGTCTGCAGAACTCTATGAACCAATCCCTTCTTTTCTCCCTCTTCCTCTCGATTCTCTGGAATACACAGACTCTCTTAGTTTCTGTTGCTGGGATAAAACACCATGACCAAAAGCATTTCCGCCTGCAACTCTCAGGTCACACTCAGGAACACAAGGCAGGCACTGAATCAGAGGCCACAGAGGAGTTTTTCTTCATGGCTTGCTCAGGTGGCTTTCTTATACATCCCAGGATCACTATCCCAGGGTTGGCACCACCCTCAATGGGCTTGGTCCTTACCTATAAATCATCAATCAAGAAAATGCCCAAAGCTTACTTGTAGGCCAATCTTTGGACAGCATTCTCTCAATTGAGTTTCTTTCCTGTCAGATGACTCTAGCATGTGCCAAGTTGACAAAAGGACTACCCAGCATATGCACCAATACCATGGGGCTGCAATGATCAGCGAAGATAATGAAAATAGAACCAAATACAAACTTTAACTTCATTGATGGCAAAAAAAAATATGTAGCCCAAAAAAATGGAGCCAATTCTATTCTACTTTGAAACAGACAAAAGGAAGATCTATAAAAATGGCCCCGTAAGCAGCTGGAAGGGCAGCTCTAAGAAACCCCACTCGTCTTTCTCTTAAGGGCAAACGTGTATTGTATGTTCTGAATTGACTGATTAAGTTATGCAGGTAACCTTAGTCCAGGCCCTCTGTGTACAGAGGTGAATCTCTCCGGCCACTCCTATAAGACTTCCCTTCTTCCCTTCTTGGACTAGGGACTGACCCTAGGGCCGTATCCTTGCTACACCCATGTTCTATTGCTACGCTACACTCCTGGATCATTGTGCTACAGTCTTTTCTCTTTTGCTTGATAGGACTGAATTGTGAGCTAGAGTCTAAATTACACGGGCTCCATTAAAACATGTGATTGCCCTGTTTCAGCTTCCTGAGCTGTTTTGTGCCAAAATAATTTGAGATCAGGTATTGTACTATCCCCAGCATTACTTTCTCTGCATAGGACTTTTGTGGATATTCTGAAGTTTGTTTTGTTTCCATTCAAATTTTAGGATTTTACCATTGCTCTTTGAAGAATGCCATTGGAAATCTGATGGGGCTTACATTGAATCTGTAGACTGATTTTAGTAATATGGCTTATATAAAAATGTTAACCCTGCCAGTCCATTGGCCATGGGAAGTCTTCTCATCATCTAGAGCAGCGGTTCTCAACCTTCCTAATGCTGCAACCCTTTCATGCAGTTCCTCATGCTGCGGTGGCCCCCAACCATAAAATTATTTTCATTGCTACTTCATAACTGTAATGTTGATGCTTTATGAATTGTAATATACATTTCTGATATATAGGAAACCTGATCTGCAACCCCAAAGGAGTCATGACCCACAGGTTGAGAACCACTGATCTAACGTTTCTTCAGTTTCTTTTCGGGGTGCCAACATTTTCATTGTAGAGGGCTTTCACCTTGCCAGTTAGGTTTATTCCCAGTTTTTTAAAGCTAATAATCAAAGAGATGCTTTCCCAGATTTCTTTCTTGGCAAGATTATTAGTGATACATCCAGAAGTTACTGATTTTTGCATCCTGATTGTATATTCTGCCACTTTGCTGGAAAGGCTTGTCAGATCTCAGAGTTCTCTGGTGAGGCTATAGGGTCTTTTGTGTAGAGGATCACATCGTCTCTTCCTTTCCTATTGGTATCCCTGCTGTTTCTTAATCTTGTCTTATTGCTCAAGCCACGTCTTCCGACACTATACTGACAACAGCGGAGAGTTCCGGAGTTCAGAGGAAATGCCCCAGTCTCCCTCACACACACTTAGTGCTGCCTGCAGCACGGCCATAAACTGCCTCATTGTGTTGAGATAGATGGGGATAGTCCTTCTATCCCCACTTCCTTTGGCACTTTTATTATGAAGGCATGTTGAACTTTGTCAACTGTCTTATATGTTTATTGAGATCATGTGATTTCTGTGCTCATATTTGTTTGTATGTCATATTACACGTATCAATCTATATATGCTGAACTACCTGCATTCCTGGGATGAAAACAATTTGGCCATGACATTTGTACCTCTCAATGTGTTCTTGAATTTGGCTTGTATTTTTCTAAGAGTTTTTGCATCTATGTTCACCAGGGAAGTTAGAACACACACATGTCCTTAACAGGGCTGTTATCAAGTCAATACTGGCTTCTCAGAATGAGCTTGGTAGTGCCCCCTCCTTGTTTGAATCGTTTGAAAAAGCATTGACATTAACTTTTCCTTAAAAGTTTGGAAGCATTCAGCAGTAAATCTTCCTGATTCTGGGATTGTCTTTGGGAGAATTTTTTAATTAATTAAATTCATTCATTTATTTCATATCATATCCCAACCACAGTTTCCCCTTTCTCCTCTCCTCTCATTCCTTCCTCCCCCACCCCGTCTCCCCTCCTTTGTTTCTGTTCAAAAGGTGGCAGGTTTCCCATGGGTGTCAACAAAGCATGATGTATCAAGTTGAAGTAGGACTAAGCTCCTCCCCTTGTATTAAGACTTGGTAAGGCAACCCAGTATGAAGAACAGGTTCCTAAAAGCCAGCCAAAGTGTCAGAGACAGACCCTGCTTTGGGAGATTTTTAAAAAAATTTTTTAACCTCGTTGCTAGTAATGGGGTAATACATTGTTTATAATCTCAATTTTAGAAGGTTATACATGTTTAGGAATGTATTCATTCTTCTATTTTCTAGCTTTTTAAAAATTAGGTTTCCAAGTATTCCCTAGGATTTCCCAGGACTTCACTGAAGTCTGTCATAACAGCTCCTTTAATCATCTCTAATAGCCTTACTTAGGTCCTTTGCTTGTTTGAATTAAAATGGCCTCCATGGATTCACATGTCTGACTATCCAGTCCTCAGTGGAACTGTTTGGAAAGGATTAGGAGGTGTGGCCTTGTTGGAGGTTGTATCACTGAACGAGGGCTTTGAGGTTTCAAAAGTTCACATCATTCCCAGTTAGCACTCTGCCCCGAGTGAGCTCTCAGCTACTCTCCAACACCACGCCTGCCTGCCTGCTGACATGCTCCCTCCACGGCCATAACAGACTCTAACCCCCTGGAACTATGAGCCCTAATGAATATTTTCTTTTATAAGCTAAGATGGTCCCCTCTTTCTTTTAGGTAGTTTGAATAAGGATCTGTAACTTTGTTTATCTTTTTAAATACCAATCATTTAAATAAATAATTGTATTATGCTTTTAGTCTCTATTTCACTCATTTCTATTGGTCCTTCTGACTTCTTCCCTCCTGCTGCATTTGGCTTGGCTTCTTGTTTTTCTAAAACCTTGAGGTGCATCCTGAGATTACTTCCTATGATGTTTAATGCTATAAACCCTCTCTGAGAACAGCTTAGCTTTAGCCCAGAGGCTCTGTGAGTTGTTAATTCAAGGGTATATTGTTCAGTATCCAAGTATCTGTGTCATTTCTGTGGTTTCTCTTGCTGTTGGATACTAGTTTTATTCCACTATAATTTGATGATATAAGGAATTATTTCAGTTACTTTGTATCTATTAAGGCTTACACTGTGGCCTATAATGTGATTAATCTTAGAGGACAGCCTGGGGGTCACTGAAAAGACCGTGTATTCCATACCTTTTAGATGGAATATTTTATAGATATCTGATAAAACCAATCGATCTATGTGATGGTTTAGCTCTTAGTTTTATTTTGAAATACCTGTCTAAAGATGACAGTAGAGTGCTGGAGTCTCCCACCCATATTATCAGGACCTGTCTGACACATTTCATGCCTTTAATGTTTATCTTATAAAGTTTAGCAGCCTCAGCATTCAGTGCACACATAGCTACAATAATTTCTTCTTCTTCCTCCTCCTCTTCTTCCTCCCTTCTGTTCTGAGAAAGGGTCTCTCTATTATGTACCTCTGGCTGTCCTGAAATTTGCTATGTGACCAAGGCTGGCCTTGAACTCACAGAAATCCACTCGCCTGGCATTAAAAACATGCACCACCACACCCAGCCTTACAAGAGTCACATCTTCTCAATTAATGGTTCCTCTTCTTATACAGTGGCCCTCTTCATCCCTTACTCTTTTTATGAAGTCAGTGCCAGGAGATGATGAGCATGTTACTGAGCTATTAAGTCACGCCCCTTGAGTATAGGAAATTTCTGAATTATAAAATCAAGAGACTGCCCTTTTTCTGCCTTATAACTTTATTTTAAGTGGAACAAAATGAAAACTGAATAGAAAAGAGGATTGGCAGGTGGAGGGGCCAATAGGGACTTCATTACATTAACAATAAAAAGTATGTTATACTTACAGTGAATTTTTTGCAGCTTTTTAATATATCTATTCTGATCGCTAGGATAAACTATCCCAATATCCATGACTTAAGCATGCAGCAATGTCCTTTGAATGTCCTACATTTCCAGCCTTGGTGCAGGAGAATTGTCTGTATTCTGTCAATCATGATTTAAATAAATGCTGATTGGCCATTAGCCAGGCAGGAAGTACAGGTGGGAAAACCAGACAGGAAGTAGAGGTGGGGCGATGAGAACAGGAGAATTCTGGGAAGCAGGAAGCTCCCTGGGCACTCCTGTCTGGACCACCGAAGAAGCAGGATGTGACCTGCCCAGCTGAGAAAGGTACTGAGCCATGTGGCTTACATAGATAGGGATAATGGGTTAATATAAGTTACAAGAGCTAATAAGAGGCTGAGCTAATGGGCCAATCAGTTTATAACCTAATGCAGACTCTCTGTGTGATTTTTCTTTGGGACCTAATGACTGTGGGACCTGGTGGGAGGACAGAAACCAACCAGGCCCTCATGTTACATAGCCTTTCCTCCTGTAATTCCACAAGTCTCACTATATTCTCCCTCATCCACCCTGCTCTCCTTAGCCTTAATTTGGTTTGCAGAACACATGGGATCCTGTCCTTTAGGGGCCACTGTTTTCGCTGAGGATTCTGCCCTAGCAGTCTCTGAGTCCTGGTGGCAGCCTCACTCTTCCCTAACCTCCTGTGTGGCACACTTCGAACTTCTCGTTCTGCAGACCCCTTCTCAATGACAGCATGATCTCTTCATAGGCACCTTGCCTGGCCATCCGATCCAGAACAGGCCTTCCTTATTCGTAGCAGAATCATGCTTATTTCCTTAGTTATAATCACAAACTTTAGCTGTGACAAGACCCAACAGTATATTCTCTCCAAGAAGCCTACCTTAAACATACAGACACCAACTGCTGAGAAGTAAAGCTATAAAGAAAACGTACCACACAGACATTATCCGAAAGGATAGTGTTGCCGAATTAGTGTAAAACTAGTTTTAGAGCAAAGAAAATTACCCTAGAATTAAAAAAATTTGCAGTTATGAAGGTCAAATGACCAGGCGATGACCTCTATGCACATGAAACCTAACAACAGAGCTTCAAGATTCTTAAATGAAAGTCAGATCTCCCCAAAATGACCTACAAACTCAACACAAACAGAAATCCAATCCCAGACCCAGAATATGGTTCTAACATGCACATGGAAGGCAGCAGAACTTCAGTTAACACAACTCTGAAAGGAACAAAGATAGCCACGGGTTCTTGGCCAGATGTAGAGCACCAAGGATTTGTTTCTTCCTATGGCATGCATCCTAGCACCAATCATAGAGGGGTTGGTTACTCCATGACTTTCATGACACTACTTTGCCCACAGGCATACCTGGCCATACCAGTCATCACGGTAGTATCACGGTAGCTCCCACAAGGGGAGCTGTGTGGGAGACTGTCATTTACTTCTCTGAAGTAAATTTACTGTCATTTACAGCACCTTCTGACACCATGAAAGCTGGTCAGTGCCATCTTGCTTCCTCCACGTCCTATGACCACAGTGTGTGGTGTCTTGGCAACCAAGACCTGCTCCACTTTTTGCTCTCACCGTAAGTGCTGGATGAGAGCAGTAAGCAGTAACCATGACAACCAGAATGCTATCCTGGCTTGAAAATTCCTCCACCAAGTATATTGCCATACCTTTAAATTTAATCTCCCTGAAATCCTCTGGATCCAGGTAGGATGTGGCCAGATTCTTTGCCAGGATATAAGAGGGCTGGCCCTAGTCCAGTTCCTACAGCAGTCCATGTTCTCCTCTGAAACGTCACGATCTTGGCCTCCACTGCCTGTGTTTCTCTTGGCATTCTGGTCTTCCAAACTCCCATCACAATGGCCCATTAAGCTCCGCTTACAACACTCTAGGACTTTTCCAGCCCAAAGCTCCAAACTCAACTACATGCCTCACGCAAACCAGTTCCGAAGTCCTCCAAGCCACTGGGTCAAGTTTTTGCTAGCAAATGGCCCTGCTTCTCAGTACCAGTTTCTCTATATTAATTACCTTCCCATGGCTGCAGTAAGATACCTGACCTTAAGCTGTGTGACGGACTACATTTAGAATGTATCTTCCCACCTCAAGTAAAGCAATTGAGATAATCGCTCACAGACATGCCTAGAGATTGTTACCATAGTGATTCCAAATCCCATCAAGAGAATCAAGATTAGCCATCATGGGACTCATAATAACCTTCCAGGCACACTTGCAATGACTCAAAGACGTCTTCCTAGAGCGTCCTTGTTAAAGGTCACACCACCGCCCGGTCAAATACTAAGACTTTAACCCAGGAGCCTTTGACAGACACTTAAGATCCAAACAATAGACAAAATTTGCGAAGAGATTCTAAGTGGTGACAGCGATGTTACACCTCTCTATCTGTAAGCTATAGGTAAGAATGTGTAATTGATGAGCCGGGGACGTGGCACAGTCAGTAAATCTATGGCTACGCAAGCATGGTGAGTTCAGTTTCTACAACCCATGTCTTTTGTTTTGTTTTTTAAAGCAGGGTGCGCCATCCCATGCCTGTTATCTGCAGGCTGGGGAGGCAGAAACAGTAGGATCCCTAGAGCTTCCCTAATGGCAAATCTAGATGAACTGGTGAGCTATAGGGTCACCTTAGAGACCCTGTCTCAAAAAATAAGGTAGCACAGGCTGGCAAGGTAGTTCAGTGGGTAAAGGGAACCTGCTGGTGAGCCTGGTGACTTGAGATTAAGTTACAGAACCTAGGTACCAGTGGAAGAAGAGAACCAGCTCCACAAAGCTGTCCCCCGGCCTCCATATGCATGTCACATGCGTGTCACATGCATGTCACAGTGCAAGCACCCACAAACACCTGGTGTGTGTGAGAACAAATGCATGCACACACACAAACAATAATAAGTGAAGCTTTAATTAAAAATAAAACAAGGTAGAGAGCACTTGAGGAGGGCACTCCACATTAACCTAGCCTGCACATGTGCCCACACACGCAGAATATAAAACTGTTTCTAGAACCTAACCAGAGACACATTTTCAATTTCATTCTGTTGTAAATAAATTACAACATTTTAACATATGTATCTGTTCTGCCTAACTTTATGTCAAAAACCAAGAAAGTTCATGAAGAAATTACATCAGTTTATACAAGAAGGGTTGTTAAGCCCACAAATGATCTGATAATTTATCTATTCCAACCCTAAGAATTCCTTAAATAAGCAAAAAAATATCGTCAATAAGATTTTATGTTCAGTAACTTTTTTCTTTGAGGCAGAGTTTATGGAGCCCAGGCTGCCTAGAACTCAGCCAAGGATGACCTTGAACTCCTGAGTCCCTCCCTGCCCTTCCCAAATGCTGGGATTATAGATGTGCATTTGATTTGAATCCTGGCATGCCAAGCAAGTATTCTAGCAGGGGAGCCACACCATCATCTTTTCAGCATCTTACAAACAAGCAGAAATCAGGAATATAATGTGTTGTGTGCTGGGGAACAGGAGTGAATGTGCGAGCTCACACTAAATGACACCCTAACATCAGCCACAGCTTAGAGCACAGCGCCTGAGGAAACGGGAGTCGAGCCTGTCATGGAGACTACAGTTGCTGCCTCACTCTCCCTCAGTCCCTTCTCACGCGCAGGGGGACAAATGCCATAATCTCAGAAGCACACCCAAAGCACCCGCCAGAGAAGCACCTCCCCTCCCACACCTACTGCCTCGGCTCCTCTGTGAGCAGAGGAGTGAACAGCGCTTAGATTTATATGATTTCAGTGGTTTCGCTCACATAGCCTTCTCTTTACACTTCTGCTGTTTCTCATGGGTAAAGCGATGCCTAATGCCAGAAGCTGAGCTCACAGGCTGCAACCCAAAACTTCACATACTAACAGGGCAAAACAGCCAGCAGAATGTATGGCTGGCTGCTTAAGCATGATGGTGCATACCTGTGACCCCAACATGCAGGAGGCAGAAGCAGGAGGACTGCCACAAGTTTGAGACTAGCCTAGAGTACACAGGAGTTTAAGGTTCGAGGCCAGCCTGGGCTATATGTCAAGGCCCTGCAGCCTTGCCACACCAACACTGCATGGTAGGAGGGTGGGTGCTGCTCTAGAGGGCAGCTTGGTTGCTATGACGGCTTTACATTTACAGGTCTAGCAAGCTTCCCGGAAGTCCTTTATTCTTAGCATCTAATCCTCTCCTGGCTAATGGAGTAATTCAGTCTCATGTTCCAGAACCCTCGAACCACAAGCTCTGGACACTGTGTTCCTATTAAGACTTTAATCGCTAGGAGTCTGGCTTTATCAAGACTATAAAGACAACTATGATCAAGGGAGCTGCCAATACAATACAAGGTATTACATTATTTCTATTTCTCAAAATTGCACCACAGATTACTACCATGTGACAAATTAATAAACTACAAGGCCGAAGGGTTAACACAGTGGTAGCGCATGGGCCTAGCAAACATGAGACCCTGAATTTGACCCCCAGTGTCACCATCTGGATGAAGGTCCTTTACTGGCTCTGGATAGAAATCATGAAGATGCAAAGGGCAGCTCCTTCAATGCTGGCAGCTCCGTGCGTGGAACAGCAACAGCCTTCAGTTCTTAGCAGTTATTGCTCCAAACACGTGAGTGCCAATAGCCCTCAGCATCTAGTGTTACCATACACGCCGAGAGCCAGCAGCTCCACTCGCGCCATTTCTACAGGCCCTTCAGCAGCTGGGGCTGGGAAGGATGGAACTCTTCCAGCAGCTGGAGCCTGAGGCTCTTCCAGAATCCTCGCTGTCCTCAGCCTCAGGTCTCTGCAGCTCTCCTCCCTCCCTTCCCCTTTCAACAGTCTCTGCCCCAAGCCACTCTCGGCAAGTCTTCAAACTCCCCTACCGCTAGCTGTGCTTGGAGTTAGCAGCCCGTGTTGTCTGCTCCGGTGTCTATCCCGGTCCACTCGACCTAGGAGACCACAGGTAAGCATCTCGTGTTGTCTGCAACCATCTTGGTCCACTCTCCCTGAAAAACCACAGGTCCACAACATCCACTTGCAGTAGGCTTTACTGCAGCTGTGCTGCAGCATGGGGGGCAGTAGACAGGACTCTTGAATTTCCTGAGGAGAATTAGAAGATGGCTGCTTAGCCTCCTATCTGCTATTCACAAACATTTTGCTTAGTCACCACACTCTGAAAGGGTACACTGGGCCTGGCTGTCCTGGAGGTCATGCATGGGGAGGTACACTGAGTCCGCCTGTGCTGTGCATCATGGGTGGGGAGATGCACTGAACCTGGCTGTCCTGGAGGTCACAGGTAAGGAGGTGCACCAAGCCTGGCTGTTCTGCGGGTCATGGGTGGGGAGGTGCCCTTTCTGGGCTGTAGGGAGACTTCTGCAATATGTGGAGATGTATGGAAAAGCTGTGGGGTAGGAGCATCAGCAGTTATCAAGGCCACGTGCATTTTCCAGAGCCATAGCAAGGTATCTACAGTAATAATGACGGAAACGAAAACTTCAAGGTATTTGTTAATATGGTGGCCTCTGGGAGAGATGCAGCAGCCATTACAGCTGAAGAGGTCTCTGTGGCTTCAGTCAAGTCTCCTTGGGGCTCCCATAACTAAAGTCTCATCATGATGTTTCCACATGAAACCCAATTTCACTGAGCAGTTGCTGAGCATTTAAAGCAAGCAACTCACCAGATCACAAAAACAGGGGCTCTTGATTGACAGTTCTGACTCCTTCTGCAAAAACAACACTTGCTACTGACTCTGATGCTGTGGTGGTCTGAAAGAAAATGGCCTCCAAAGGGAGTGGCACTGTTACAGGTTGTGGTCTTCTGGAGTAGGTGTGGTCTTGTGGAGGAAGTGTGTCACTGTGTAGGTGGGCTTTGAGGTCTCATATATGCTCAAGATACCGCACAATATCTCAGACCACTTCCTGTTGCCTGTAAGATGTAGGACTCTCAGCTACCTCTCCAGCACCAGGTCGGCCTGCACACCACTGTGTCCCACCATATGATAAGGGACTGAACCTCTGAACTGTAAGCCACTCCAATTAAATGTTTTCCTTTATAAAAGTTGCTGTGGTCATGGTGTCTCTTCACAGCAACAGAATCCCTAACTAAGAGAGATGGGACTTCAGGTAGAAATGTACTCACAGAGTAGCCAGACTCAGGGACTGAAAATGACAGTAACACACTGCCTTGGTTCCTGCCCATCCTGGGGCAGATGCCTCTTTGGCTGTGCCTGGGCCACATCTGACAGCTATCAATCTAGTAGCTGAGCTGGTCACTTTGACCAACCTTGATAGCTTCTGTCACTTCAAAAGAAATAGAAAACCATCAAAAAGTGCTTGAAATGAAGATTAACATAAATTAGCATATTCTGAGGTAAGTTCTGTCCAGCACTGAAATGGGAAAAGGAAGTGTCCTTGGGTATGCTGACTGAAGAGCTAGTGGGTCTGGGTCCTCATCACATGAATTCAAAAGATGAAGGGCGAGTTTCCGAGTTTTATTCTTACAGAAAGAAGAAAGATTACAGAAGAAAGCAGAGCTCCAGAGAGTTAAGTAAAGCTCCAGAGGGGACTCCAAGGTGGGGGGGGGGAGAATGTGTTAATCTGGCTGTGTAGGATTTCAAACAGCATTTAAGGAAGGAACTAGACAATGCCTGAGTCCATTTCTAATGAGACTGGCTAATTCTCTGAGTATTGCACAAGTTAAACCAATGAAGGACCTACAAGTTCTCTGCACATCAGCCTAACAACCAGGAGATGTGTTCTGTCCATCTAATTAGGGGAGTTGACATGCTCTGAACTTGCAGATCCCTGAGTGAGTGGAGTCCTGAGAGGACAGGTATTTTGACCTGGGCATGTCTACGTTGTGAACCAACTGACCCATGGAACAATTTGGCAAAGCTGTTACCCATAGGGACCAGGCTCAAGAAGAATGGCAAAGCTTTCCCCAGGAGAGCAAGTATGAGTATTTATGAATAACTGATTAGGGAGTACAAAGACTAGCCATGGTGCTTCCTCCTCCCACGCTGTTCTTCTAGAGAGATCTCCTACTCAGAGCAGCCCCTCCCCTTATGCTGTACATAATAAACGCTCAGAAGTTCCAAATTTTGGCAGCAGTCATAGGGGCAGCGGGACCCTGTCCAATCCCAACTCCACGGGACTGTGTCTGTGTGGCTGTCCTTTCATCATTCCCTGGCTGCCCCTAGCCAGGATTCTAGGAAACTCTCTTCTGTCCCCCTCTGACATTCCTTACAGTACAAGTGTCTCTCTGGTCCTAGCGCTTGGCAGGGTCTGCTCCCAGTTAATAGAAATATGCTCTCTTTGTTTTCATGTTTGCATGGCCAGATTGTAGCTTACCTCAGCAGAGCCAACTCTATCACAGCTGCCAAGAAGCAACTACAGTCTTCCTTGGTTACCTCAGACTTGGTTTCTTGTGTATGGGATGGTCTGGGTGGTCTCCTTTCTGGAATAGTTGTGGATGCTTCTGGTTAGAAACTACTATTGCTTGCAATAGTCTGTTACTATGGTGATTTGAAAGAAAATGGACCCCAAAGGGAGTGGCACTATTAGGAGGTGTAGCCTTGTTGAAGTAGGTGTGGTCTTATTGGAAGAAGTGTGTGGTCTTTGAGGTCTTTCTCTCAAGTTTCCCTCAGTGTGACAGTCAGTTGACTTCCCATTGCCTGCATGGTGGAGGACTCTCTGCTCCAGCATCACATCTGCCTGCAAGACACCATGCCTCCCATCATGATGATAATGGACTGTACCTCTGAAACCGTAAATGAGCCACCCCAATTAAACGTTTTCTTTATAAGAATTGCTGTGGTCATGGTGTCTTGCTTCACAGCAATGGAATCCCTAACTACATCAGATGCAAAACTTTGCTGAAAGGTGACGGTGTCTTGCCCATTATTTTCCCAGAGCCCTATCTTCCTCATCTGGTTACCTACCTCCCGAGTTAGTGCACACCCAGCTGGAACTGGTTAGCTCATGCCCAGCTGCATCTGGTTAGCTCACACACTTGGTTAGCTCATACCTAACTATACCTGGTTAGCTCATACCTAATTGTACCTGATTGACTCGTAACCACCTACATCTGGTTAGCTCATGCCGCCTACACCTGGTTAGCTCATGCCTAACTGTACCTGCTTAACTCATACCTAACTGCACCTGGTTAGCTAATACCCAATTGTATCTGGTTAGCTATACCAACCTGCAACCTCTTTAAGTTCTTATCTCTAGTGTCCCTCCCCTACGACGAATTCACATTGCATCAGTGCTTGGCCCCCTGGCTGAACGCCTTTCAGGAAAGTCAAGTCTCTCTTAATATGTCTCACTGACAACCCACATGTGCACACAAACTCACACGTATATGCACAAGTGCTAGAATATGCATGTATACACACACACACACGCACACACACACACATATTCCAGAGAGATTTTTGCTCATTTTATTTATCAAACACTATAATCAGCAAGTGTGAGGTCTCCATCTTTTCTGAAAATGAAAGAATGTGATTTCCCTTGAGGACTCTGAGTCAACACAAACAGTAATGTTTATGAGTCTCCTAACTTTCCTCTTTATGTAAAGCAGATACGAAGATCCTCACCAAAATAGTGAGGGAGTCTAGAACAGGCCACACTGACTGTTGAATCTTGTCGTGTAGCCTGGCAGCACAAACTCTTTCTTTTCCGGGATCCAGAGACACTAATGGGTATATTTCTATCACATGTGATATGTGAAGTTATAAAAGACATTATCAGTGCAACTGTACCCAACATATGGCAAAGGTACAAAACAAGCTATTTTATGACCATCCTTAATATGGTTGGTTTTGCTGAAAAACAAGACACAAATGCTGGGACAGGTCTGAATGTGTGTAATTACAAACAATACTGCCTGAGGTCAATTACTTGACACATACCCACTGTGCGTCTAGCATGGATCACGACTTCTGAACTCATATCTCCACCTGTCATTAGCAGAAAGTTTTTGAGTATATAATTGGATCGTTAGATAACATGTTGAGGACAATGCAATATTAAATGACAATAGCAAGCAGAGATCACTTTTACACTTCTCCAGGCAAAACTAAAAACAGAGACCCCTTTGTGGAGCCTCATCTATGAATCTGTTAAGATGAACCCAAAGTTAATGCAGAAACTAACTCTACCAACCACAGCTTTAAAAAAAATATGAGGATAGGCATTATAGGTATAGCTATAATTTTACAAAGTCAGTATGGAAAACACATTAATTCTAAAACACAGCTTCACGCTGTGCTAAGAATTGACATCAATGCTTCTCTGTGGATCAAATGATATTTCTGTATTACTAAGTGAAGTTTGTAACAAAAGCACTTCACAAGGGCATGATGAGATGGGATGGTCTTTGCTTTGACATCGATGTCAATTCGTGGCAATTGAACGTAAGGCCTCTCCCATGTGAAACTGCCTCCAAATTAAAGCTTTAAAAGGCAAGCTGTAGAGAAGGCTCAGCAGTTCAGAGCACTGGCTGCTCTTCCAGAGTTCCTGAGTTTAATTCCCAGCAACCATATGGTTTTTATTTTCAATAAAAGGAAAAAAGTTTCAGTGATGTTATTCACTAATAGAAAAAAATCTTAAAATTCATAAGGAGGCAACAAAAGATCCTGGGTAGCCAAAGGCATCATGAACAAAACATACTCAATTTGAGATTATACCACAGAGCCCTAACAATGAAGATACGGAACTGACACAAAATAGAGACATAAATCAATAGAATAAACTAAGGACTGAGATAGAAGTCCATTTTATTTTGACAAAGACAGCAAAAATATACACACAAGCTTCAATAAGTGATGCTGGGGAAACTATGTATCTACATATAGAAAAATGACACTAGATTACCCACAAAAACATAAACTCGAAACAGATCAAAGGTTTTAACATAAAACCTGAACCCCTGGGGTGGCTGGAAGAGTCTCATGCCTCTCCCTGCTACCCCCTCCTATGAGGGAAGGTCAGTTGTCACCAAGGCCAGGGCTGTGATGCTCTTTTGCACAGGGGACAGGTGAACTCATGAAGATGTGGAACTCTGGCTTGGAATAGTCCGGAACAACCACCACCCTCCCTAAAAGCTCAGGAACCTTGTAGAAGAGGAGACAGGAAGACTGTAAGTCGGAAGATGGGGGAAGGGCTGTCAAGTGCCATTCTCTAGGCATGGCACAGCCATGGCAATCATGAACTCACAGCAAGCTGGCAGTCACCTGCATGAAGCCTGTACAAGACTGACCCTGTCAACAGTTACTTGAGTATGGGAAAACAGTTCATGAGGTCCTACCCTTACTTCTCAACTGCTAGCTACTGATATCTTGTGAAGAGAGGAACCACTGTTTTCAGTTGTGCACCCAAAGTTCCAGCTCACCAGTCTACAATAGTGGGCTCCAAACTCATACAGACAGCCCTACCTTAATAAGCATTCCGTATCATTAGCAATTAGAGAAATGGAAATTAGAACTACTCTAAGAGCCCACCTTACCCTAGTCAGAATGGCTAAGATCAAGAAAACAACAACAAATGCTGACAGGAATGAGGGAAAGGGGGAGCCCTCGTTCACTGCTAGTGAGATTGCAAACTGGTGCAACCACTATGGACGTCAACCTGCAGAGTTCTCAAAAGCTCAAAGTAGATCGACCATAGGAGCCAGCTATAGCACTCCTTGGCACACACCCAAAGACTTGATATCCCACTCTACAGACACTGGTTAGCCATGTTCACTGCTGCTCTGTTCACAACAGCTAGGAAATAGAAACAACTTAAATGTCTACAATTGATGAGTGGCTAATAAAAATTATACACACACACACACAATGAAATTTTATTCAGTTGCCAAGGAAAGTGAAATTATAAAATTTGCAGATGGATGAATGAAACCAGAAGTGACTCATGGCTGACTAACTGGCCTTAAGACCTGCTCAACAGCAAGTAATTCATGCCTAGGACTGTATCCCTACCCAAGTAGCCACTGCTGTAGACGTTAAAGAGCCTAGAGGAGACAGCACTACTGCCATTTTCATAAACCAATATGATTTATAACTTTATTGTAAGTACTTACCCTTTTACCTACAGATAACTATAGATATCACCCCCTCAACAGAGAAGCTTGTTTTTGCGGTGGACAGAGACCAGGACAGAAATACGCAACTGGTCAATGCAGAGAATAGGTTACAATAGGTGAATTGTAACAGCTACAATGCAGTGCTTACCCCTAAGCTCAGGAAACATCACAGAAGGGGGGCAGAGAGGTTATAGGAGCCAGAGGACCAGGATGCCTGAGGCTATGTTGTGTCATGCAGATATGGTAAGGATTCTGCACCCATGAAATCTCAGCGATACAGTTTGCTAAACAAGACCTGCATAGTAACAAACAAGTCAGCATGCCAATATAGACAGGGGAAATTTCATATGGTCTCACCCCTAGATGAGGAGCTACAGGCAATGGTTTCTGAGAGAGGAAGAATCAATCTTCTTTAGGTACAAATCACCTAATAAATTTTCCAATCCCAACTGGTTGTCGCATGAGAACAACTCTAAATGAACTCAGTAGATTCACGTGCTGTTTTGTTTGCTTGGTTTGGTGTGTGTAATTTTAAAAGAGGTCATTAATTTGAGATGGAGTAGGCGACACGATAGGAGTTGGAGTTGGGAGAGGAAGAGATGAAAATTATGTAAATACAGCATTCATGTAGTCTCCAAAAATGCTTTAAATTGAGAAATGAAATGAAATGGTAACAAACACTGGAAGGACGTGGAGAAGGGGAATCCTTATTCACTGTTGGCAGGAATGTAAACTTGTGTAGCCACTATGGAAATCAGGGTGGAAGTTTCTCAAAAGCTAAAAATAGAGCTACCATATGACTCAGCCATACCAGTCCTGAGGATATGCCCAAAGGATTCCACTTCCTACTACAGACACTTTCACATCCATGTTCACTGCTGCTCTGCTCAAAATAGATGTGAGAAGGAATCAAACTGGATGTCACCAACTGATGAGAGGATAATGAATAAAGTGTACGTAAAACCAAATTAGGAAATCTGCAGGAAAAGGGATGGAACTGAACAATATTATACCGAGTAAGGTAACCCAGCTCAGAAAGACAAACTCCATGTTTCCACTCAGAAGCAGATCCTAGCTTTCAAATTTTAGATGTGTACGTTTACCTTGGAGTGACTTCAGAGGCCAGGGAGTTAACAAGGGGCCACTGTTGGGGACTGGGGGGAGGGGACAGTAGAACACATGTGATACTCAGGCAAAGAGGAGGAGCACTGACACAGGAAATGATGCAGTGGGTACAGGCATGGGAGTAGCAGAACAAGAGAGGCTGAGAGAGTTATTCAAAACTAAGGATGTGTGGGAAACTCACATAGAAACCTACTTCGTAAACTAACTTAAAAATACAATCGAAAGCCAATTGTGGTGAGTTTAAAGCCAGCCTGTTCTACACAGCAAGTTCCAGGACAGCCACAGCTATATAGTGAGTCCCTGTCTAAAATGCAAACAAAAATTACAACTTAAGAAGTTTGAATGGAGATACCCAGCATGGGTAGATAATGCCTCTCCCAAAGCAGTGTGTACCAGTGCCTGGTATAAGATACTTCCCTACAGAGTATTAGTCGTGGATGCCCAAGAGGTTCCCAAAACAACCCAGGTTATTGCTAGTGCTCTTGGTTGCCCCAGAACTTGATGTTGAGGCCGTATTGCTGAAGACACTATACATCTTGGTTACAGGACATATAAAAATAACACTAGAAATAAGATGAGGCTTCATGATGCCATAAGGCTCCATGTAGGCTGCTGGCAGAGAAAAGCTATCAATGGTCTTACCCAGCAGTAAAACCTGTGTATTAAAGATGTGCCCACTTAGATAATAACGGCATGACCATTATGGGGTAACCAACCATGTGTGACTGAATTAGAGGACCTTGGGAGAGAATGCATATCTGGTACTGTGTGATGGTTCCTTTTCAGCTTGGCAGAATATAGCATCGTCTGGGAGATGGGTCTCTGGACATGCCCACTGGAGATTATTTTAGTTACATTAACTGATGTAGAAAGATCCATCTTAACTGTGAGTGGGGTCATTGTTAGGACAGCAGATTTGGGGCTATATAAATTGAGAAAGAGAGATGAATACAATGCGTAATTTAAACAGCAGTTCCAACTCCCGGCTCCTTTGACTTCCTGCCATGGTGTATCACACCTTAAACTGTGAGCTGAAATAAATTCTTCCTGTCTCCAGGTACTTTTTGTATTAGTTACTTTTCTGTTGCTGTGAGAAAGCTTCATGACCAAGGCGACTCATAACAGAAAGCGTTTAACTGGGCATATGGTTCCAGAGGGTTCGAGTCTCCGATGGTCGAGCATGGCGGCAGGAAGAGATCAGAGACCACATATCAAACCACAAATAGAAAGTAGGGAGAGCTAACTCAAATCCCAGTGACATACTTCCTCCAGCAAGGCCACACCCAATCCTCCCAGACAGTCACCAAACTGGGGACAAAGTATTCATATACCTATGACTGATGGGTGACATCACATTCAAACCACCATGCTCTGTCAAGAGTGTTTTACCACATCACTATATTCCAGACTGAGGTCACAGACCCTGATGAAGAACCGACTTCTGTCGTTTCACTAAACGGACACGCTATCCAACCACCCGCAAAGTATTTATGTTTACGCCGCTGTTCTCAGCACTGCTAGGTTTGCGCTGTTTTCAGTGGGAGAGTTAGCACAGACTCGCATAGCAAGACCAGCAAGTGTGGATAAGCATTCTGTTTTGTGCTGTTGGTGAGGTCGACACATTTCTGAGCACCAGTCTGATGTGAGGATACCTACCAGCTTTCCCATGCTCCGACAACCCTAAAGAGACTCACCCAGAACATCAGTCCACATTCTCACTCAAGACCTGAGCTCTCTTTCTTCTTCAACCACCAGTCAAGGTCCATAGGACCTTCAGTCTGAACCAGAAGAAATAAAGAGCAGAAGGTGACTGTTCTACCTATTGTCTTCTTCTCCTCTGGCCTATGCTTCACTATCCCCTCCTTGAATATATTCCCTGGAGCTACGGTTATGGGTATGATAGAGCTATCCTTTAGAAGAAGCAACCGGGCGTTGCCAGGGGAAATGAGAAAGCATGAGGCTCCCTAGAGTTAGTGGTACAGGTGTGGGAAAGGAGAACTAGAAAAACACAAAAACTACAGTGCTAACCGACTAACAAAGAACACTTGCTCTAAAGGTTTAACAGCTAAATTCTCTAATCACTCTTTATCTCTGTACAGGACATGGACAACTAGGGATTCAATTACATCCAAATGCTGCAGATTGCCGTGCCTGAAGACCAGGCCTTCACCCTTTAGGTGGCATACCGTCTCCCCTAGACCATCCCGAAAATCACACCCAACCCTACCTATGTCTCCATTTTCTACCTTCTGTGGAGACAGTCTTTCTTTAGATATGCTAATATCATCTTAGGTGACATTGAGTCCCACTCTGATGCTTTCAACCTCAAAGAAACAGACATTTTCTGAGCTGTATTCTGCAGGAAATCGAGCTCGTCTCTTATGTGACTTTAGGAAGCCAGCTCTGAGCTCTGCTAGTGGCACCTACATCATATCACGTACACCCACTCAGCCCCACCTGTCACCATCTTGTCACTTTCCCTTTCGTAACCCTTCACTTGAATTTTATTCTCCGAATCCAGTGGCCTCTCTACAGCTCTCGCTCTTCTGGAGTTCATTACTGTAAATGGCTCTTGCCTATTTCTAAAATACCCTCTCTATGGCTGGCTCTAATGGGCCTGAGCTATTGGTTCTGCTCATTAACTCTAAATTTCTCTGTTTCAGCTCTGGGTCAAGATTCCAGCATCAGGCATACCTGGATCCGTATACCAGTCATGACTAGCAATATGCCGTAGGGAAGCTACTGGACTTCAACAGGCCTTCATTATCAACTTTAAGATGGACATGATGACATTAATTGTTGAGAATATCCTCCGCACAGTCAGTTTAGTCTGTCACAAAGTAATCAGTGAGCAAACCCAAACAATCACCTCGGTGTCCTAATTCTCAGCTCCTGGGACTCCCGCTGTCTTTTTGCCTTGAAAAAGTCATCTCAAATTCCTTTGACTAATACATCAGTATTTCCTGAAGTAATGAATCCAAGGCTAAATCTTTCTCTGGCAAAAAAGAAAGAAGGAAGGAAAGGAGCGAGGAAGGGAGGGAGGAAGGGAGGGACGGAGGGAGGGAAGATCAAAGTGTAATCAGCAATATCTGAGGAACAACCTGATGAATACTGGTTACATCTCAGTGTTCCTTCTCCCGGAATTCACTGCCCTTCAGCCCCTTCACCTCTACTTTGAAGATTTTTCTTCTCTAGAGTCTCTGACAGTTTATCCTCATGCATTGACTCTCAACAGTGGTCTAAAGAGAAAGCCTAGCTAGGGTTATCTTTGCGTTGTCTTCTTGTTCTTGGAGATAGCACACTTCACCATGGCTCCAACTGCAACCCCTCAGTAAACAAAAAACATCCATCCAAACAATGTCTAGCCCAAAGCCCTCCTCTGAGTTCTTGAGCCCTGTATGCAGCTGCTTCCTGATGTTACCGTGAGAGGACGAGGCCCACATAACTCCCGTAACCCAACCAGACCTGTGGCCACCCTCCCCATCGCACTTGCTGTCTGTCTATCCCAGCTGGAAAGGCCAGAAACCTGGAAGCTGTTCCTAACAAACAACACATTCCTTCCCCACCCCAAGTCTGCTCACACCCATGAACTTCACCTCAAACATCTCTCAAATTCACCCACCAACATCCGTCTTTGATTTCTTCTTCCTTCTCAGTGAATGTTACTCAAGGACAAAAGTCTACTTTCAAATACCTTCATATGGTTTACTCTCTCCCATTTCTCTTCTGTGGCCAAGTCATGTCTTCTTTTATTTTTTTTTCCTCAAAACACTTCTTAGAAACTTTCATCCATTCATTTATTTAACTGAAAATCGTTCTTACTGGGAAAGGGTTAAGTAACACAGTAAGAGTCCAAGATTATATAACTAGTCATCCTCCAAACACAGTAATCATGCAAGAGTGCACCTATGAGTATATATTTACATGTCTTCTGTAAACATTACATATTTTCAGCCTTTCCTATTTTGCACGGTTATAAACTTCACAGTTTTAACATCCATCATAAATATAACACCCATCATATATACTGAACTTGCTTAATTGTTCTGATTCTCTTTCTCAAGTATGATGGGATATCTCTCATTTTTGCATTCTCAGCTTCAATGAACAAGCCAATGGTGTCCTCATCTATGCCATGTGTGACTTTAAAGAAATTATAAAAATCCATGGGTCACACCTTTAGACTCTGTTTAAAGGATGGGATGCAACAGCAGTACACATGTCTGCATTTTGTCTCTATGACATCTCATGAAGAGAAAATATGTAACAGAAATACACAGATTATAAGAATCATACCAGGGCTGGAGAGATGGCTCAGAGGTTAAGAACACTGGCTGCTCTTCCAGAGGTCCTGAGTTCAATTCCCAGCAACCGCATGGTGGCTCACAACCATCTATAATGAGATCTGATGCCCTCTTCTGGCATGCAGACATACATGCAGGTGGAACACTGCATGTAATAAATAAATAAAGACAAACATCACATACCTTCTACCAGTGGGATTTATAAAAATCAGTTTATTAACATGCAAATGTCATATGCACATTAGAGAAAACACAGAGAAATGAAGGAAACTCTAGATTACATCACAACAAAACAGTCTAAGCTTCAGGTTTTAATATATATATATATATATATATATATATATATATAAAGAATCATGCCAGGAAACAAGGTTCTCAAATACGTTAACTGTCTCTACTCGAGAATAATTTTATTTTGGTTAAAAAAAAAGTACTAAGAATTGAAACTCAACCAAGTGAGGGGACAGAAACGGGGCACCTGGCACTTTGAGTGCCACAGCTGCTCATGAATGAGACCCCTAAATCTCTGCCAGCGCAGGAAGCACAGAAGAGGAGCAGGAGCCTGGCAGAGACTAGAAAGAAGAGATGAAGGTCTGGGGAGGTGGCTCAGTGAGCAAAGTTCTTGCCGTGCAAGTGAGAAAACCCAAGTTCAAATCTGCAGACCCCACACAGAAGCCAAGCATGGAAGCCTGTGTCAGCAACCCCAGTGCTCCTCCCTTGAGACAGGAGGTGGACATATAAATGTCCCCAGAAGCCCACAGACCAGTCAGTGTGCAGACAGCAATGCAGACAGCAAAGGGACTCTGATCCAAACAAGGTAAAAGGTGGACAGACCCCGGGAGACTCACACACACACAAACACACAAGTGTATACAGACATAAACATCACATACACATACTTATACACACACAGACACAACATACCCTCACTCACACACACATATACACATAAACACTGAACACACCCTCACTCACACACAAACACATAGATGTACAAAGATATTACACACATGTATGTATACACAGACACCAAACACACACATACCCTCACACACATATGTGTACAGACATAGACATTACACACACATATCTATATATACACTAACACCACACACACACACACACACATACACGGGAAAAAAAGAAATCATAAAGAACTGCCAACATCGGTATACCTGATGGAAATACTTTCTTAAATTTGCATTATTTAAAATCAATCCCTGATCTCTTAAAAGAAAGCAGGAAGCATTTTGGAACCAATCTGCGTTATCTGAGCTCATTCTAATTTCCTTTTTCTAAAGAGGATTGCGCATAGCTGGAGCACAGATCAAGAGGTGGCAGAAAAATCCCTGTGTTGGTGGCCTGCAGCAATTTTGTTGACCAAGTTCCCATTGACCCAGACAGACATTAGTGACACAAGATGGATAATAGAGCATTAGGCAACTAGGTAACTATGGGGCAGCCTCGACAAGGGCTCCTCTCCAACTGCCATCGGCAGCTCCATCAGCAGGCTTCAGGACCCTGTGGCCTTCCCTCTGAAACTACATTATCAATAACTAGAGTGAAGATACAGACGCTTACTACAGGCACGATGACAGGAACACAGGAGGAATGAGATACACACGTAAATACACAAAAACCATGCAATCCAATAAAAGAGCCAAGACTAAAATCACAGTAGCCTAGAAAATGGGCTAATCCCTAAGGTATCATCAGTACTTGTTTCCAAAGCCACACATCCAGCTTTGAGAGGGACAAGCTGGGGATTCATTACCACTGGTTTTAAAACTTACTTGATGGCGTTAGCTGACAACAAGCTTAGTCTGAGGGGGACAGCAGCAAGCCTGGTGCAATAATGAGGTCTGAGAAGGGCTAACGGGAAGCAGCTATGCAAAGGCAGAGCGGCACTCAAAGATGAAAGGCGGCAGTCTTGGTCCACACTGGTCAGAGCAGAACTCAGGTACTTCTCGCCTAACATGAGCACACGTGTTCAGAACAAACAACCAGGATGGGTAGGTACGTGAGAACTATTCTAAAGAGGAAGGATGGACAGAATGGTGGTTCAGAAACATCACAAAACAACAGCCTCAGTGGAAAATCGTGGCTATCTCCACTAAGCCATCCAGTGAGCATGAAGTTCAAAGCTGTTTTGGAAAAACCTACTTTACTCAAGAATAGCCAGGGATGCAAAGGAAGAATGGCTATGTGTGCAAGAAATTCCTAGTCTACTCAAATATGCACATCTGGAGTGGAGATCACGATGATTTGAGAAGAATGAGACTGCTGTATATGATTTAGGAAGAAGGGAGATAGCAAGAGGGTTCAGGGAGTTGAAGGCATTTGCTTCAGGATTCCCCCAAATCCACAAAGTTGTCCTCAGACCTCCACACGTGCGTCATGGCTCATATGCACTTGCGCACGCACACACGATTTCATAAGGTACATGCAGGAACAGAGGAAAGGCTTTATAAGGAAGACTGTCGAGAATCAAGGCTCATTAATGAGGAAAAATTGGTTTGACTAAATGCACACTTCCCAGGAGTCAACCCTACCTGGGAGGGATAGTGCTGAGGTAAGAAAGGCAATGGCTGGGGCCATCTTAACTTCTTCCCATTCCACAGTATGAACGGGAGCTCATAGGAGGTGCTCCCCCACATCGAATTCATCCACTTGTGTACTTTAGCACCCACATTTCCTACTCTGAAGCCACACTTGGGATGAAAAGCAAAAACTTTCTGTTTGGCCCCATCAGCAGAGGGAACAACAGCAAAACCAATGTTTGTTCTCCGTCCATGAACCTTGAATTTATAAGGGAAAAAAGCAAAGCTTTTCTATCCTTTAATTCATAACTTCAACTAAGATATTCAAACAGTCTCAATGTAAATAAAGATTTGTTACATATTGCATCTCTTCTTGTGAGCCATTTGCTTCTGAATAACAGGAAAAATAAGTTTGATTGAAGATCACTTGGAAAATGTATCTTAAACACTTTAAGCCCTCTAATCTAAGATTATGTGGAAACAGACTTCAGAAATGTTTCTAAAAAGAAATGATTCATCAGTGAGATTAAGCTAAATGCCGAAGTAATCAAATTGTGGAATTCTGATTAAATGGATACTTAAGTTTAATCTACTTAAAACTTGCAGGATAAATAGAAAGGGCCTGGTCTAGACTAGTTCTGGCTTGGCTCAAATGTTGTAACTGGCTGTCTAAGGAGTTTGCTCTTCAAACTGTTCCTTTTAACTTCTTAGAAGCCATTCTTCATACTTCGTCCTCAATCTAAATACAATAAATGAGAGTCACTTGGACTTCTATGGGCTCTTTCTGCTAAATAGCAGCTAGAAAGAACAGGCAAGAAAGTGAAAGGGGCATGTCCGTGCCTACTAAAACCCCTGAAAAGGTTTCCTTGTCGGTGGCAGTCGTTCTGGTGGCTTTACCACCTCTAGGCAAGTATGTAAAAGAAAAAGCAAAGAAAACCAAACCCAGGCTTCTCTGGGCCAGAGAGGTCCCTTTTTGTGACTGCAGTTAGGCTCCCCCGGGATTTCCTCCCGTCGTCCCGGCACTGCCGGGCCGCAGGCCGACGCGGTTCCACTTACAGTGACACCATCCCAGGTGACAGCACCAGTGCAGCTTGAAGCACTTGCCGTGGCTGTGCGTGGCACAGATGGACAGCCCGTCGCAGGGCTGGAAGTCGGGTCTGCGGGCGGCGCAGCTCCGCGCCAGGGCCTGCGCCTCGTCCACTTTCTCGCTCTTCCAGCCGCGCTCGGGCGCCGCGGCCGCACTCATGTCTCCCAGCGCGGAGCGGGGACCGGAGCCCGGGAGCGGAGCGGAGGCGCCGGGCAGGCAGGACGCGGGAGGGCTGCGGGCTGCAGACGCGGCGGGGACCGGCTGGCGGAGGAGCCACTCCGGAGGGCGCAGCGACCGGGCCTGGCCTGCCACCTCCCCGCGCCCTGGGTCCCTTCTCCGGCGCCCTCCTCCTAGCTCCCTCCTCCCTTCTTTCTCCTCTCCACCCTCCTCCCTGCTCCCACCTCCCTTCTCTCTCTCTTTCGTCCTCCCCGCTGCTCCCTCCTCTCTGCTCTCCCACCCCCTCGGGCCGCCACGCCTGCACGCGCACGCGCACTCTTAGGCTGCCGCGCCCCTCTGCGAGCCTAGCCCCCGCGAGTCGGTCTCACACGCCTCTCGAAGCGGAGGGAGGGCCACGAGGACGGTCAATCGGGTCCTTACACACACACACACACACACACACACACACACACGCACGCACGCACGCACACACACACACACACACACACGTCCCGCACGCGCCCGCCCTCCCGTGGGGAGGGGGCGCTCTGGCTACAGCTGCCTTCTCCCGCAGCCCTTCGGCACTCAGTCCAGCCTGGTACTGGCACTCCCTCCCCGGTGTGCCACGGCGTCCTGCGGGGTCCGGGAGCCGCGGGGCAGCAGCGGGCGGTGACCCGAGACCCGAGACCTAGCGGGTTCTTCCCAGCGCCAGCCTCTGGGAACTAGTACCGGGCTAGAGGCGTCGGACGACTTGGGTGGGAGGATGTGTTAGGTTTGTGTCCTGATATATATCATATTGGGGCGGTGGTGTTCATGTAATGACTATGTGTGGCCAGTGCGTACAGTCGAGTGGTGCGGAGAGGCACGGGGGAGGGAGGGTGACTGTGGACGCCACAATGTATGAGCGTGATTAATTGCATAGGTTGAACGTGGGTGTGTGTGGCGGTGTGGTGGGCTGGAATGGTGTAAAGAGCTTATGCATGGAGTGTGTGTGTGGAGTTAACACAGACGTGGACACACAGAAGGGTCTGCCTGGGGCCCAGCCTGGTCAGTGGGTGTGGCTGCCCAAGCTGCAGCTTCCTCTTCCACCACCCCAAGTCTGCTTGTTTGTCTTTCCTCCTGAGCACAACTTGTATGAAATACGTTTTCCATGCCAGGGAGCAGCGCTGGGAATTGGCTCTCCCTGCAACCTGGGCTAGGATCCAGCCTGAAACACCGAAAGCAGGGAACGCCCTCCTTCTCAGCTTCCTTGCCAAAATGCTTCTAAGGCCCAGGAATTACTGAAGGTAATTCGGGGAACAGAACCTCTCGGCATAGATGCTGGACTGGGACGTGCTTATGTCCGGATCTCCTTTCCCTTCACATTATTCTCTTCCTGCTTAGCAATGATATCTAGCCTGACTTTAAAGGAAATTCATCCTAAAGCCCTCAAAAATCTTTGCTGCCATAAGCAGCCTTTCATAATTTTCCCTTTTATTTAACCTTGGCTTTGGAAGGGAAATCTAATTGGCATATGTCTGACTCTAGTGAAATCTTCACGTGTGGGGGATTGAGAGGGATCCAGATGGCAAAGGTTTTCTTCTAAATCACAAACTCTGGCTTCTCATTACCCTTACACTGAAACAACATTAAATATAAGATGTCATCGCATCACCTACTTCCCAGGTGTCCACCCCCTTAAGTCCCAAAGCAGCTCCCTGCTGACTCATAGTATCCATGCATCCCTGCTGTTAATATAGCCATCTCAGAATAACTTCAGCAAGTGAAGAAAAGCCAAAGGAATCCACACCATATTATTGCTATATTATCTAATCATTTTTTTCTAAATTTTATTTATTATTTTGTGTGTGTGGCTGTTTTGCCTACATGTATGTTTCTACACCACCTGCACACAGTCCCCTCCAGGGCAGAAGAGTACACCAGATCCCCTGGGACTGGAGTTACAGGGGTTCATTAGCTGCCATGCCAATGCTGGGGATCAAACCCAGGTCCTCTGGATGAGCAGCCAGTGTCCTTAACTTCTGAGCCTTGCTCTAGACCCATCAACCATTTTTTAGCAATGGGTATATCCATCTGTTTTAATCTATTTTGTCCCCCAACATACAAACTTCCTCTAATACCAGGCATATCATATAAGGCCAAATAACAGGACCTTCCAGGAGGGCTTACACAGCTAACCCCATTTGCTTTTATTACAGACTGAAACACAAGATTCCATTCATTAGGAAGCATGCTGATACGATTTTTTTTAGAGCAATGGGACTGTTCCTAGCCAAGCTGTGCATGCCCCAAAGACCTAAGTTGCCAAACACTCATAGCCATCAAAGGTCAGTCTTGACAAGGGCTGTGACTTCACTACTTGGCTACCACGTGACAATTCGAATCTTCAGGTTCAAATGTGAAGAGCTGGATGATTTGTTCCTGTCACAGTGTGCCTCTCTTTCTACTGTTAATGTAAGCCATCTTTGGACACCAACCCTCTGAACACTTACAATCTGAATCTTTACGAACAGGTTTTGGTTACCTAACCAAGTATCATGGTTATAAATAAGCTACCAGTGATCTGCAAGTCATATTAAACCAATCACAGGGCTGCTAGGGATTAGGGGGAGCAACAGCTTCCAACACAGTGCAGCTAAACTGGGAGCCGCCTGTCAGGAAGGAAGAAGTCTGTTCAGCACGGCCATTAGCACAACCTGGACTCAGCATTTGCTCCAGGGGCAAAGTAAGAACAGCATCTTTAGACTCAGACACAGCCACGCTTTCCTGAACTACCACCTTGCCCCGGACCTGGACCACTGCAGGTGCTCCCTATAAGTCCCTGTCCTGAATTGTTTTCTATCTCTAATAAAATGCTGACCAGAAGCAACTTGGGGTAGAAAGGGTTTACTAAACTTCCGTGTTACAGAGCGCCGCTGAAGGAAGTCCTGAGTGGAGCTGAAACAGAACCGTGGAGGGACAGTGCTCACTGGCTTGTGTCTCCATGCCTTGCCCACTTGCTTTCTTTATACAACCAAAGACCACCTTCCCAGAGCAGAACTGCCCACACCATTCATTAAGCAAAAAAAATGCTCCCACAGACTTGTCTACAAGCCATTTTCTCAATTGAAGGTCCCTCTCCTAGATGACCTGAGCTTGTGTCAAGTTGACAAAAACTGACCAGCACAGTTCCTTCTTTTGTAGTATCTCAAACATTCACAACCAGAGACTAAATTCCTCCCACCCCTCCCTCTAGGGTGCTGAAGAGAGACTGCCCTGTAACAACTGTCCTTACTTAGAGTTTCTGTTGCTGTGAAGAGACACCATGACCGCAGCAACTCTTATAAAGAAAACTTCTAATTGGGGTGAATTACAGTTCAGAGGTTCAGCCCGTTATCATCATGCTGGGCCATGGTGGCATGTAGGCAGACATAGTGCTAGAGAGATAGCTGAGAAAGTGGTCTGAGACACAGGGCATGGCTTGAGCACATATGAGACCTCAAAGCCCACCCCCACAGTGACACACTTCCTCCCACAAGGCCACACCTACTCCAGCAAAGCCACACACTCCAGTAGTGCCTGGCATTGTGTTGGATGCAGCAGAGGCATATGACAAATAGTGTTAAATGGACACATGAAAATGTTCACAACTGTGCTGGAGATGTAGTTCAGTGGTAGATATGAAGGGAGCTGAATTGGATCCCCAACACACAGAGCGGCAGCGGTGGGGGAGGGGGAAGGGGGATATGACTGAATTTCTGAAGTGTTTAGAAAGACAAAACACCTGACTTTTAAATCCAGAATCCCCAGAATGAGCAGGTTGCTTTGAAGCCTGTGGAGATCAGGTGGCACCTTGTCCTAAGTGACTCCATATGGTATAAAACAGTGGTTTTTTTTCCAGGTCCCTTACGTGGAGAGGCTCCATTGTATAAGCCAATTATGACTCTGTTTTGAGGAAGGAGATGACTGGGCAGCCCAGTGTGTTTATCAGGGGGAACTGGGGCTGTGAGAGTACGTGGACTGTGGTGGCTTGAGTGAGAAGGGCCCTCAGGCCCCTAGATTTGAATGTTCAGTTTCCCAGGGATGGTCTATTTAGGAAAGATGAGGAGGTGTGGCCTTGTTGGAGTGGCGCTGGAGAGGCACATGTGTGTGTTCCCTGCACAGACACAGACACAGACATAAAAATAAGATGGGCTTTAAAGCAGAAATGAAACCAGCCTTAACCAGCCCATTTCAGGAAGCACTGGGAGGTTATGTCGCTAAAGAACGCTCTAGAATACAATGACTGACTCAGATTATAAATGAGGCAGCTGGTGAGGTCAACAGCCCACAGTCAGCACCTTACTGACACCCAGCGTCCCAAACACTCAGATACAACTCAGTGCCTGCAGAGTGCCGCCTAGCTGCCATGGTCTCATTGGTGTAGCTTCTTCTGCGGAGAAGGGAGTTCCCAAAGTTACAAGACTCACAAAGTCTCACAACTGCATTGAAGGGGAGACTCTCTGATCAACTCAGTTGACTGCAGGGTCTTCAGGGAGCTCCAGGGATGCAGCTTTTGTGACTCCTCACTTATACTGGGCTGGGCTTTTCAGTGACGCGGCTGCCTGTGAGCCACCCATGCTCTGGCAAGGATGCCCCAGGAAACTCACTGGCTTGCTAAGCGACTTCCACAGAATCCTTTCTCTAGTTAGTCCCGGGTGCTCTATCACCCCCATCCCTGGGTGAGGAGATGCTATTCCCTGTCTCCCCAGGGAAAGTGACACAGTGCCCTAAGTTTGCTAGAGACAATTTGAAGGGGCTACCTAAAGCAAGCCTAGGATTATAAAAGGTAATTGATTATTGTAGGAGCCAACCATGATAAGCTTAATAGGAACAGACCACCCAAAGGAAGTTCTTAACTTCCAACCATTATCATCTGCCGGTGTAGGACCCAGCCATGATAAGCTTAATGGAGGTCTGAGTCTCAGTAGTTTACCCCGAGGCTATACCTGGTAGCAGGAAGGATGGCAAACTGAGATTACCCAGGCATCACCCAGGTACAGACCATCCAAAGGAAATTCCTAATGTTCCAACCATTGTAGACGGGATCACCTGCTAGCACACACTCACCAGGACACCCCTAAACAAATGTCAGCCAATCAGGGGTCCTGAACCTTAGAAATCCCTCACCCGCACCTTTACTATTATAAATGCAACTCTAATTGAGCTCGGGGCTCTCCGATTATTCCAATATGTTGGACAGATGGAGAGACCGAGTTTGTAAACTTGTCTAAAATAAAGGCTCTTTGCTTTTACATATGGGACTAGGTCTCCTTGTTGGTTCTTGGGGGACTTTGCGGATCTGGGCATCACACTTATAAGGGTTCAAATAAAGCACAAAGGACAGGGCAAAAGGCCAGGTCTGCCCTGAGCCATCAAAACACATTTCCCAGCAAGAATGCACTGGTTGTGCAAAGACCAGGGAGAGGGCAGCACACACTGGGCAGCCAGCAAGGCCTGGGCCAGCTCTGCCATCTTTGTGAAAGAAATATAGGTTGGATGGAGCAACTGCAACTTCAAAAATAGAGGTGGGAGCATTTCCAAGATGAGGGTGCGAAGAATGTGATTTGGGTTGGCCTCTTGTCAGGTGCCCTCTTGGAACCAGCCAGGTGGAAACTAAGTATTCTGAAGGCATCTGTGCCCCTCCTTTTGGCTGAAACAATGGTTCCCTTAAGTAATAGATTCCCCAGGAATCTCACACTAAGAGAAAGAAAATGCTGAAGCCTGGGGCCAGCAGAGGAGGGATTTGTCTCCAATTTCACAGTTGTGGCAACTTTGCAGGAGGGACTGGAGTTGAAGACACTGATGGGGATAATGGGGACAGGGAACGCTATGACTAAGACTGCTTAGTTATGCACACCTCCAGATGCCTATTAAACCTAAGCCTCATGCCAGGACCTCGAAGCTGGACTGGAGTCACTGGACCTCTTTTTCCTACCTCCTATATGTTCCCAACATTGCGTAAGAGTCCTTTCCTCTGCTACCCATTGTGAGCTCTCAGTTTAGTTGGCTTATTGAAGATGGATGGCCAAGCCTAACTTGTCAGGGCTACCAGGATCCAGGCCCTGACCCTAACCCTGGAGAAATTATGCATGTCCCCATGGCAGGGACTCTCCAGCCTATGGCTGGCAAGACCCAAGCCTGACTATAGCTGCCGAAGCTTGGTGGAAACTTTGCCCACCTGGCTCCTCAGATCAAAACACAGTCCTGGCAGCCTTCGAGAGCCCTCTCACCAACGAGGCTGCCCCTAGATTCCTGCCCCACAGAACCTTGGGAGACAATACGTTTATGTTATGTTAACCAACTAAGTTGTGAAGAAGTTTGTTATGTCTCAATAAGTGACAGCACAGAGTGTTAGGGTCAAATGGGCACTTTATATACTAACATTGGAAAGCCCCAAGACCCCTTAAATGGGACAAGGCCAGAATGAGGTCATTGCTAGTCCAGGGAGCCTGAACACAAGGGAAAGGGGTAACCCTGAGAAAATGAAATCAGAGAGACATGAGGTGATTTGGTTCTAGGGAGCAGAAGTGTTAAAAGGACAGTGGCAACCATTAGTCAGGAAACAAAGGAGCATCAGGCACCCCTCCTAGCTAGGAAACAAAGGAGCATCAGACCTGAACAGGACTCTGTAAGCACCCCTCAGAGGCCCAGGCACCATCGTGGAGGGAGCAGAAATAAGCCAAGATAGGAAGGACTACGGCAGAACACTGGCTTCTGGACAGGAAGTGGCGTTTGCAGCAAGGAATCCATAACAGCTGTGGCTATCTGCACCAGACCTGCCCAAGACTCAGCGCGCCATCATTCCGTCTGAAGGGAAAAAAGAAATTGAAGAGCCCAGGAATGTGGAAAATTATATACCCTATAAACATATTCTGGGAGAATTGGAGCTGGCCGCTTCTGTGAACAAAGGTTAACCTTTAACAGTTGCTTCTATGTGACCCCCCCCAACACACCCTATATTCCTTTAACCTTTAACACTTGCCTCTAAGTGTCCCTCTGTCCTACTGGGGAAGGGAGCTGTGTCGAGATGGTAGTCTCAGGCGCTCGCAAACATCTTGAACTAACACACTGTAATCAAAAGTTGTAAATCGTGGAATGTGAGGTGACCCAAGGCCTAATCTCAAGATCGTCAGAGTCAGAAGCCCGGATCTTGGCTGTGGCCCTGGCTAGCTAGAAGTTTCCTACTCCGGGGTGTTTAGAATAAAGTTTGCTTCTGGTTAGTAGATTTTAGTGGTCTGTTCCTCATTATTTGCACATCCCCAGAACTTAACAAAATAAAGAGGACATGGCTGCTCCTAAGGGGTTGAGGTTTTTATTATAGATATAAGGTTGAAAACAGGCAAAGGCAGAGATGTCTGGGAGAGTCCAACCTGCAAAAAAAGTCTGGCCATGGGTGGAGGAAGCCAGAAGACGAAGCGACCAAAGGGGCCAAAAAGGGCTTTAGTAGCCCAAATGGCTGGACTATATAGGGAAGATCAGCTGAGGGATGGGCAGCCCAGTCCTGGGTTGAAGTGTTCAGGCTAGGGGCCAGGGCATGGCAACCAGGAGGACCCTGTAACAGGTAGAGACTGAGGGATGCTAGAAGAACCTGGTGGTCAGAGTCAGCTTTGATATGTTAATGGACACCTTATCCTTTTGTTCTGGGTTTGGGACCTAACACTATCCAGTCTTTCAAAGGCCCCACCATTCCCTGAGCTAGGAGCTAGGGCCATTCATGCTTCTTGAAGCAGGGATTCATTTTCTTTTGCGGAAAGGCCAGTGTTAAGTTGCCCACACCCCAATAACACCCCCAACACAATCCATGCTTATGCAAACAACTCAAATTCAACTCAGTAGATTACAAAGATATGAAAGTAGATAGTGGACTTGAGAAGATGAGGGTATCAGAAACCCAGGACAAATGGCTAACTCAAGTGTCTATTAATATATCAAAGAGGATACAGGCCAGCACTTCCAGCATCACTGAGTACCCGTGGCTTCTACCAACTCTCCCAACATCACTCAGTACTCGTGATTCCTCCCAGCTCTCCCAGCATCACTCAGTACTCGTGATTCCTCCCAGCATCACTCAGTACCCATGGCTCCTCCCAGCACTTTTCAACTCACCCGCTACCCTAAATCTCTTCCTCCCAGAGCTGAGCTTTGTTTCTCTTCCCCAAGACCCATCCCTATGTAACTCAGCCATTTTGGCTACCTTGGTCCTTTGGCAAGGGCTGCCTCTCTTAGTTGGTGGTTCCTCTCGTGCTCTTCCCCTCCTCTCTCCTCTCATGTTCAGCTGGACTCTCCCTTCTGCCAGCTTTCTCCTTTTCATCTACTATTAAAAAATCTTCTCCATGCTTTAGGAGTAGTCATGTCCTCCTCCTTTTATTTCATTTCTCACTCAGTTTAGAGAAAGCGGGAAGAAAATAAGAGAGGAAAATGCAGGTAAAAATGATCATGGTATGTTGTGTACATGTATGAAATTGTCAATAAATACATTTAAGTTTTTAATTGGCAAAATCGAATTAGTTGGTTAAGATATATCTTAAGTTTGGAGTGTGATTGAGTCTGGGATCTCAGGTAAAGCTGGTGATGACTAAAGGTGAGGGGGCACATCAAGAGAATGAAAATGAAACAAAGGAGCGACTCACCCTGGGGATGACATGACAAGTGTGGTGGGGACCAAGTTGATCCTCACTGGTATCAAAGCCAAGTGTGTGAAATGCCGTACTCTCTGCAAGGCTAACTTCTGCTTCAGAGGAAGCTAAGGCACTCCTAAGCAAGTTGCCCCAAGAAGACTAAAGTAGCAGACACTTGGAAGTCAATCAACACTGAGTTCAAATCTCATATCTGCCAATTGCCAAATGGTGTCCCTGGCCACGTTCATTATTCTCTCTCAAACAGCATTTTCTTAGCTATAAGGTTTTGAAAGTACCACTTCTGTGAGATTGCTGTAATAGAACGCAGAAATGGTTGTGAAATGCCAAGTGTTCCTGGCACAAGACAGGCATTGGAAAGTGGCAGTCAATGTTTCAGCAGTGAAATGGCTGTGATGGTCACCCATGGAAGGCCACTTCAGCACAAGAATATCCTGGCCAGTCTGTCCAGGGAGCCTCAGCCTCCCTGACTGCTGAGCGAGCCTCATGCCCCTGCTTCTGTGCCTTCCCCATCCCCTGAAAACATAGGCCAAAAAATAAATAAAATTTTTCCTTGAAGAGGAGGAGGAGCTACCTTGGAGCATTCCTACTAGGATTCTCAGTATTTGGTGTCAGGTCCAAAGGAAATTCCAATCCCCTAAACTCCCAAAGGCAGTCCAAATACTGAGCACAAGCAGGCTACAGGAGGGCTTCTGGTGCTTAGTTCAAAGCTAGCATTCCTCAGGACCTTGTGAAATTAGTTCCAAGCTGTTGCTGATATGGTGTATGAAACAAATTCTTGCTGCTAAGAATTTTATCTTTGAGGACAGCAAGAATTTGTTTCATATATCATATCAGCAATGGCTTGAAAGGAAGCTTTGCCGTGTTAGTCCTTACACAAAAGCATCAAAGCTGGGAACGCTGGCTTCTGCTTGTAAGCTCAGAACTTGGGAAGCTGAGAAAGGAGAATTGCCACAAATTCAAGGTGAGCCTGGGCTGCATAGTGAGTTTGAGCTCAGTCTGGACTACAAAGTGAGACTCTTCTTCAAAACCAGACAACAACCAAAAACAATGAAAGGAAATAAAATAAGCTGTTGTGGATATTTTGATTGCTTTCTGACAATAAAGTTTGCTTTGAGTCAAAGGGCAAAGCTGTCCACCCATTGACCAAAATTAACCATAGAGGTTTTGGAGGACTGAGGACAGATAGGAGGCAGGAAGTAGTAAGTTGGGGCTGAGAGAGGGCTCCAGAGGACGGAAGAGATAAGAGGTCACTGGTGACTTCTCTGATTCTTCAGGTTCTGATCCCCTTATCTGACTCCTGATTTTTTTTTTATTGTAAAAGAATAATCAGGTAAACGCCTCAATAAGCTGAAGCATTAGTGGGAGCTACCGGTCATCGATTTTCCATAGAAGGGGCTGTGGACAAGGAAGCAGCGTGACTGAAATGCCTGCTGTGGTAAGTGTGAGTGTACATTCATTGGAGACCAGGAGTCTGAGGGTCACAGGGCAGAAAAGCAAGAAGACACTGGGAGCTTGAAGAGATGGCTGAGCAGTTAGGAGCATTTACTGCTCTGTCATAGGACCCAAGTTCAGATCTCACACTGGGCAGCTCAAAAACACCAGTTAACTCTCCCAGAGACCCAGTGCCCCTGTGGTAGCTAATCTTGATTGCCTTGACACACCTGGGAAGAAGCAACCTTAAAAGAAATGCCCCCCACGCCACCCCAATACCAGGGCCCTAAAACAGGCCCAAGTCTTTAAGAATCTGTCACTCATTGAATTCTGGGAAACAGCCAACCATCCCCCTCCCTCCCTCCCTATCCCTACTGTACCATGCCCTAGAGTCCTAAGGTCACAAAAGCAGGCAATCTGATTGACTTATCACTCTGAGGTTTTGAAAAACAGTTAATGCAAAAAGCAATTTCTGGTCCCAATAAAGCCATCCCCTCCCTCCTTTCCTACTCTCAATATAAACACTGGTTTACTGAAGCTCAGGCTTGAACCCCTAGATACCCCGTCACAGTGTTTGAGGATTGCCAAACTCTTGGACCAATACGGGTTTGCTCTTGCCATTTTGAGGTCAAACCGAACCTATTCTTTCATTTTCCTCTGCCGGCTTATTTCTTATAAACCTTGGTGGGATTGCATCCATCAGCTTGGCCTATGGGCATGTCTGTGAGCATTTTCTTGATTGCAAACTGATGTAAGGGCCCAGCCCACTGTGTATGGTTTGATCCCTAAGCAGACAGGCCTGGGCTGTCCAAAAATATAGCTGCTATTTATAGAGCAACCGCGGTTAGGTCCTGAGTATGAGACTGGGGTGTGGAGCAAAGATCTCCCTAAGAAGGAAAAATAGAACAGATAGTTAGGGATGGATAGCAGGTTGGGTGGGGATGAGAGGCTGAAACAGGAGTATCAAGCTGTAAGGGGGAGAGAAGAGGGGAAAGAAGGAAGGAATATGGGGAGAGACAGCTAAAATTAAGGACCATTTGAGTGGTAGTATGGAAACTTACTACAGTAGAAATATATACATATGAAGATAATCTAAATAAAATTGACAAATAATAGACAAGACAGAGACCTGACTGGACATTTCTTTTCACCAAATGAACTTTTCAGTACCAGAAATGGGTTCCATCTAATTGAGTTGTTGACCCAGCCATGCCTCCACCTCAGCGTGCTTCCATCTCCTGCCCACAAGGCTGCAACAAGGACAAACACAACAAATAAGCAAGGGTTATGGAGTACCTTTCTATGATGATGCTCTGGGCTCCCAGAATCCACCGGTAGGAAAACAAATGGAAGCTCTCGTGACTTCCCATTCTCTGATCAAATGTCAAGAAAAGGAAGTCTAGGAATAAGAGATTTGCCCTGTCAGAACGGCAGTGGATTTGGCTCATTTGCCACTAAACACACGCTCTGGGGATGTCTGGGTTCACTTTGCTTTGCTGGGATAAAACACCATGACCAAGAGCAGCTTGGAGAGGAAATGAGCTCTTGCAGCTTATAGCTTACAGTCCATCATGAAGGAACTCAAGGCAGGAACCTGGAGACCCGAACTGAAGCAGAGGTCATGGAGGATTGTTTCTTACAGGTTTACTGCCCTCCTGCCTTTCTCAGCCTGATCTCCTAGACAACCCAGAACCACGTGCCCAGGATGGCGCCATTCACAGCACTGAGCACTTCTATGTTTATCATTAATCAAGAAATTGACGCCACAAACGTGTCTTCCAGATGGAACAGGACTGATGCACGGAGACTGTGGCAGCACACACAGGTTCAAGGCAGACAGCACTAAGGGGGAAGTTGTCACAGGCTCCTACCCCTAGCCAAGCAGCTATCTGCAATTGACATCCACATGCAAAAGAAAAAATAGTTTTCTCCAGTGGAGTCTCACTGGGTAAACTACCTGCATACTTGGAGTAGGATCTATGCCCAGTAGTAGATGACCAACACTAAACCAACTCAAAGTTAATTTTTTTGTAGACTTTTGTCTCATATTATTTTGTTTGGGCAGTTTTTGTCTTACTGGTCATTTGCTTGTATATTATTGTTTCCAATTTTATGTTTTTATAGGTTTTGCTTTTTTATGTATGTGTGTTTCTTTTTTATTATTCTGGTTTGTTTGTTTGTTTTCTAAGGAAAGAGAGAAAGAAGGGTATGGAGTTGGATAGGTGGGGAGGTGGGCAGGATCTGGGAGGAGTTGGGCAGAGGAAACCATGGACAAAATATATTGTGCGAGAATGATTTTTTCAGTAGAAAAATAAAAGTAGCAAGAATACAAAAAACAAGTCCCTACAGACTTGCCTACAGTCTGATCTGATGGCTATATTTTCTCAATTGAGGCTCCCTTTTCCTAGATTGTGACCCAAGTTGTCAAAATACCAACCAGCACATTGGAAGAGAGAAGAGATGGGCTGGGTCTGATATACTGAGAACGATGGGGGGATCAGAAGAAAAGGGCACAGATCCACAGCCCGAGGAAATACAGTCTGTGCTAGACACCTACTGCTAACAAATCACTCCCAAGCTTAATGGCCAACACCTAGGACTCACTGTTAGGTTCTGAATTAGGAATTCAGACCAGCCATAGATGAGCTGGCCTTCTGCTGTTCAGCATTATCTGCAGTTTTAGCAGGAAGGCTGACCTGGATCTGTGGGAAGGAGGACATGTCCAGGCACTGCTGCTGGCCAGCGGTCACTGATAGCCTTCCTGCATGGTCCACATGCATCATCTGTCCTGTGAGACAGAAGCCACATTAACATTGATGGCTAGCCTCAAAGGTCACATCTCACGGCTTGTCCATTCGTGAGTAGTTAAGAGTATTTTTTTTTAAGTCGTGTCACATGTTCATCTCAAATAAAATCTAAGTCATTTTATTAGTTACAGCTTAACGGAAATGTACTTGGGACTTAATAGGGTTGGGGGATGAGAGGTACGGTTGAAAGGCTGGCGAGGAGGTGGCGATGGCAGGATAGCAGAGTGGAAGCCGTTATTACCCGGAACTTCGCTTGTGTCCTGGCTGACTGGCCGAGGTCATTCTTAGAAGCTGTGTCCATGGTTTTCCAGCTGTCAAACTACAGAACAATAACCTGGGAGTCAGTGAGCCTTCCCACCTCTGCTTCCAGACCACCCTCTGCCAAAGTTTCTTCCCATGCTCCTCACCAGAAATGCCTCCTTCCTCTGAGAGCTCCTTGGAAGGGGCTAGGAGTGCAAACACATAGCATGTGTTCTCTCATCTGCTCGCAGCTCACTCCGTGCCAAGTATGATGTTAAACATTCACACTGCCTCACAGTTGTGACAAATGCCATCTATGGCAATCACCCCGCTTCACACGTGAAGAAGCTGCAGTATGGAAATACAGGAACTTGTCCACACAGTGCTATTGGACTGGCCTGAAGCTCAACCTTGAACCCAAGCAGACTGTATTGACCATTTTCTGACCCTGAACCCTAAAAAGGAAACTTTTTTTTAAATTTGGTTTACAGATTCAGTTCAATCACTTTGTGCTTTTGGTCATGACAGCACAGACCATCATGACAGGAGCAATAACCCAGAAGGCTTGCTTACTGTCTGGCAGCTAGAAAGCAAAAGACACAGAAGAGGCCAGGTTTCCAATATGCCCTCAAGGCCACAACCATATTGGCTTTCCATCAAACCCCACATCCTAAATGTCTGCTTCCCAATAGTGCCACAGGCTGAGGACCAAGCCTCTAACACAAGGGCCTTTAGGGGCCATTCAAGATTCACTCTGTACCACAGGCTCCCTGTGTGGCCCATGCTCTCCAGCCCCAGATCCTTAGATGGAGAAAACAGTTACAACTCAGAGAAAACCAAGATCATTCAGGATGCTAATTAACTACAAATAATAAACACCCACAAGGAACTAAAGCCAACCAAAATGGTTAATGGGGGTTATAAGTGAAGAACAGACAAAAGAAAGAGAAGTCAGGATATACATAAAGATCAAAACTAGGTTAGAGCATTGAAAAAGAAACAAGTTAATTTTTCAAAGTAAGACTATTACTGCAATCAAAGCAAGAAGACATATAAATTAATAAGGCTGTGTATAAAAGCACAACACACGTTAGATCTGACATTTGATAGGCTGCAGTTCTGCTGTAGTAAATAAATGCCGATGGTCAGATGGTTGTTTGCTTATGAAACAATAACTACCATGACAGATCAAGTAACACAGAAGCCCCTTATTGTCCCCCGCAAAACACTCTGCTTTTCTATGGGTTTGAAATTTTTTTCAAAGTACATACAAATTTCTGATAGGTGAGTCTGGTACATTCTATGAAGACAAACCATTCAAACTTTGCCAAGTTACATAGGTTCCCTAAATCCTCCTTTTGATTTGACCCACCTTCAAGCCACTTTGCCTTCTGCCATGAAGTAATCCTCTTGCACACTGTAAAGTTTGTCACTCAAATTGGTTTACTAAAACACTGATTAGTCAGTAGCCAGACAGGAAGTATAGGCAGAGTAACCAAACTAAGAATGATGGGAAGGAGGAGGGCAGTGTCAGGAGTCACCAGCCAGACACAGAGGGGGCAGGAGATAAACATGCCACGCTAATAAAGGTAACACCACGTGACAGAGTATAAAAAAGGAATATGGGTTAATTTAAAATGTAAGAGCTAGTTAGTAATAGGCCTGAGCTATTGGCCGAGGATTTATAACTGATGTAGGTCTCTGTGTGGTAATTTGGGAAGCAGCTGTTGGGTATTTGGGAACAGGCAGTTGGGACAAGAAACTTTCATTTACACTGTTTAGTGTCTCAAAAAGGAAACTATTACTGGGTCCCCAGGCTCAGTGTCATAGAGTGTGCCTTGAAAGCAGTTCATCTTATTTTTAGTGAAATGCACACTGACTTTTTTCTTTCAATTTAGTGCCTATTGTTCTCAAACTTATGGTAATTGTTTAAAATAAAAAATATTAAACTTAAGTATTAGAAATAAAGAAATCAAAGTATTTCTTTTGCAGAGGACTTGATTGCAGGCCTAAACATCCACGGAATAAGCTAAAAATCTCTAGTAGTAATGAGTTTAAATGCAAACTTGGGGCTGGGGTGTAACTCAGTGATAGAACACTGCCTAGCATGTACAAGACTGAATCTGATTTCCTCATACTGGAAAAACATAAGAAAGCAGACTTTTTAACCTCCTAGAAATTGTGTGTGTGCTATAATTCATGTTTGTATTAGCTACAACTCATGTGCATATATCACTTTGTGTAGATCTGTATCATGTCATATGCCATAAAAATGGATTTTATTGTTGTGTTCCAACAAAAACAGGTTAAACAGAGAGGGAATTAGTTAATGTCTGATAAACACCATCCTGAGAAGTCCCAGGGAGTGTGGCTGAGCGCTGTTTCCAATCAGAAAAATACAGATCATCACACTGCAGGTTAAACCGACAAAGTCAATTTCAAATTATTAGTAAGTTAATTTCTTATTTGTATTTTCACAGCTACAACTCATCTGATATAATAACAAAGAGAATGCCAAAGTTTTTTCACTTTAAAAGACACTATAATCACTGGCTGCATGTAAGCTCCTCCTAGGGAGACAGAATACATGGCTATTCACCCTAGAGAGCACACCGACAATGGACACAAGTCCCAACTTGGAAACTAGATTATTGGGCTTATTTACAGAGCATGAGTAAGGGGCAGGAGCTACTCTCAGAAGCATAGGTGTTCTAGTTTGTTTTCTATCGCTGTGATAAAAACACCATGAGCAAAAGCAACTTGCAGAGGAAAGGGATTACTTGGCTTCCCTGTCCTAATTGCAGTGGATCACTGGGAGAAGTCAGGGCAGGAGCAGAGGCAGGAACTAGGGATGACAGCTGCTTCCTGGCTTGCTTCTCCCAAGAGGTGAATCTGGAGTATCAGATGCAGTTATCTTTTTAAATTCTTTAAATACAGCTGGGGGGTGGTGGCGCACGCCTTTAATCCCAGCACTCAGGAGGCAGAGGCAGGCGGATCTCTGTGAGTTCGAGGCCAGCCCAGTCTACAAAGCGATTTCCAGGACAGCCAGGACTACAGAGAAACCCTGTCTCAAAAAACAAACAAACAAAAAAGTTATTGAAATACTTTACACCATGGACTTTCAGTGTGCTACCTGCTACAGGAATAGCTGCACCACTGCAGAGTCCCACCCCAACATGGATGAAATTTCACTGTGGAACTCTCCTTTCGTTTACCTCCCCTGCATCTGGTTATGGTTCAGGGAATTGGACCCTGGGCCTCACACATCCTAAGCTCCTCTCCCACATCTCTTTATGGTACTGGGGATTGAACCCTGGGCCTCATATGCACTAAGCTACAATCCCAGCTCTTAATCCTCCACTTTCTCTAGACTCCAGCATTTCCCAAGATTCCATGTGTCTGGGAGAGGGCAGGAAGTACTGAAGGTTGGACTCCCAGCTGAGGATCCTGACACTTCTACTAGGGACGTCAGTTGTCCTGTTACCAGCACCACGGATCTGGCCAACACTGTAACCCATCGTCAGTTAATGTGCTGAGGTTGTCTCTGCTCCCGGATGGCCACAGGGTGAGCATGTTATGCCTAGAGGGTAAAAGACCAGAGTACAAGACTGGCTTGCATTTTTAAATGTTTTCTTCCTACTGCATTTTGAAATATATTAACTTCAACACATTAATTATGAATCATGGAGCGTTGCTATAAAGAGAACAAAGTTGCTGAGTCAGGACCAAATAGAATTTGAACAGATTACTTACAGTATAAGAGATCATACGTAGCAGGCGTGAGGACATGAGTCAACACAAATGTTAGTAAGACAATTAGATGTTGTCATGAAGAAATGGACACATCTATGATAGCTGCACATGCTATGTTAACTCTGATTGTCTTTGGCAAGTCTCTTCAGAGCCTTAAGTCTACCTGGGAAAGTGGGACTCAGAATGCCTGCCTGGAGCGCAGTTTGAGGAAAAGCACACACAGTGTATGTGCAACACGTAGCACAACACCAGAAACACGGGAAACACTTACTGTTGTGAGTCAGGGTGTTAAATATAAACTAGAAAAAACACACTGGCTAAATGATCCAGAAATACAGACAGGAAAACACTTCTGTCCAAGGGGGAGAGAGCAAGCAAGTTTCTGAGCATAGAAGTTTGAAGGACATTGTCCCACATTGTGTCCTGCTCTAAGACACTCTGTGAAACAGTGGTGATGGTCTCCACCAACCTGTCATCCGACTTCATGTGTGCCTGTCAAGAACTGGCAGGCAAAGAACTCACGGCTGTCTGGGGTGTTAGCTCGATTTGGTCCCCTCTTTGGCTCCATCCACTCAACTATGCCTGCCCTCTTGTTCATTCATCTGGATCTGCCGTCCATCCATCCACACATCTTTCTCCTGGACCGGGTCCTGCCCTTTCATGTCTTTATTTGGGTTTCACCTACAGCTTCACCTGCAAACCTGTGACCCAAAGTGGCTCTGACCACAACAGTTTCTCTGAAGCTCAAATTAAAAGAAACATAACATCCATGGACGGGATGGGGGTGCAGACATGGAGAGTGGGAGGATGGAGACAGGGCTGGGGGGCCCAGAGAGCAGCCTTCAGAGAAATCCCCCAAAACAAAGGAAAATATCTGACTTTGATATCCTCTTAGGGTCTGGTGGGACATTCCACAGGATTTAGTCTAGGATACTTACATGATGAGCCAGGTACCGGGCTGAATTAGGGCTTAGAAAACCATAGCACAGCGTGGCTCCTTAACTCTATCAGGGGAAAGTGGGGAGCGCTGTCGGGGGAACATGGCCTGACTTCTACAGGCTGTGAGATCTGGTCAGCTTGGAGTGACCAGATCTTAAGATGGCAGAATGATGATCTAACAGAATGTTCAAAAACTTTAAAAACAGAGCAAAACAATTGTAAAGCAAAATGTCATAGAGAGGGTCAACTTCTGTCATCAAGCTCCTAAAATGGGTAGCTTTGGAGTGACTAGGGCTAGGCCAGTGAGGGGACAGAGGGGATTTCAGGATAGCCTGGAATCTTGTTCTCCACTGCCAAAAACCCTTCTGGAGGTATTCTGGGAAAAGAAGATTATGGGTCTTCCGTATAAGCCGGAGTGCAGGGAAATGGAGCAAAGGTGTCCCTGTCTCCACCGGCTAGATTTGCTAGAGCCCCGTGGTCTCCTCCCTCAGGCTGGGCTCCAAGGAAGCTTCCTGTGGGCCTGATGGATGTGTGCCTCTCCCTTGCTACTCACCAGTTGAGCCATCTCCCTTTACTCACAGTGGGATGCAACCTGCTTAGTCTTAAGCCATCGATCAGCCCCCGCAGCTGCCTTCAGCCACCCGGAGCTCTCTGGATCGCTCTGCCTCTGATTCATCTAGATGCCGTGGCTTCCTCCATTTTCTCTTCTCTTTTTCTTCACCCATGCCCCACTCCAGCAGCCTGTTTTATTCCTCTCTCCCAACCTTCACACACAGCTGTATCCAAAGTCAAACATATCATGAAAACTCTGGAGGTGAACCCAAATATCAATATTTTTTCAAAATGCTCCAGGTTGACTTTCTTGTGTAGCCAGAGTTTATAGCCACCTACTTAGAATAGAGCTCGGAGCCTAGCTAAGAGCCTCTTTCAACTCTAAGTCGGTGGGGCAGATGAGGAAGTATTGCCTTGGCCTCACCCAGAGCCTCGGCGTCAGCAGGCACCATGGCTTCAACTCCTCACAGCTACCACAGCCCAAGAACCCAACACACAACCTTCTCATGTGACCTTTCCTGGGGAGCGCAGATCTTAGAACTTACCCCGCAAAGGCTGCCTCAGCAGGGACTCAGGCACCAGACCCAGGACCTCTATTGACCCTTTGTTCTGCTTCAGCTGTCACTGAAGCTCTCTCCCCTCTGGTCAGTCCTTCTCTTAAAAGCAAAAGGGGAGACTAGAGTCACTTAGAAACTGCACTGAGTGAAAAGGAAAGGACAAAGGAGAGAACACACTGACCCCTCCATGGCTCGCAGGATGACTAAGAGTAGGATGAGAGCCTGGCCTCTGCTCATGCTTTTCTATCTCTATTACTTTGGGTCGCAATCCTGCTTCACTCTGCAAGCAAATCAAGCACTCAAGGAATGTCTGTATAAAAGCCGGTGGTGCCTAACCCATCACATTCTCCTTCAAGGCCGAAGGCATGAAGATGGGCCACTGTCATAGACATGCCATAATCTTGAATGTCAGACGTAGACTAGCCTCGCAGAACAGGTCAGTCTCTAACATGGTGGTGAGGGGCCATCAACCTCTGGGTCTCAATTCCTCCCACCGATCAACAAGGACTTCATGGAACAACCCCAAAGAACCAGAGTTGAGATGGTGGTCAATAAGACCAAACTTTGCCCAGAAACTTGCTGAATTATATATAATTCTTGCCCCTCCCACAGTTTTTCCTCTATTTGAAACCAAACTTCAGCTTCTGAGGCAAGAGGCTGGGACTCAGCCAGCTCTGGACTCCCACTTCCCATGACATCACATTGCGTGGAAAGCCTGCTTGCTTCCAAAGTGAAGAGCCGGCACACTAGCTGACGCCAGCACCCCAACCCTCTCTTGATAGTGGAACAGCACACACATGCTTGCGAGTCTGAAGGAGACACATCTACAGACCCTGGTGTCACCAACTTATCAGAGACTATGTGCCCCGTAAATGAGACAGGACTACCTCAGCCATCCTACAGCCACCTTCCCAAATCCCTAGGTGTCACCAGTATAATCCAAAACCAGGTAAAACAGATTACAAGCAAGTATAGACCCAAACATCTACTCAAAACAAGTGGGACAGAAACTTATACCAAAAGACTCGATCAATGAACTAGTTCCAAGTGGGTAGGTCCTGCTTCAAAAACAAAAGCAATGGCTCTGCTCTCAAAATCACCAGTCCTGGGGAATGGAGAGATGTCTCAATGGTTAGAGCACTTGCTGCTCTCCCAGAGGATCTGGTACTCACACAGCAGCTCACAAACCCCTGTAGCTCCCGTTCCAGAGGATCTGATGCCCTCTTCTGTCCTCCACAGGTACCACACATGTATATTGTAAATGTGCATGCATTCCAGTACTCACACCTAACATAAAACAAACAAATAAATCTTTAAGAAAAAAATTATCAGTCTCCTAGTAATGGTAGTAACGGTTATGTATTAATCAAGGAACAGAACAGATAGGAGGATTCTGTACGTATTGAAAAGGGGGTTATTAGAGTTGTTCATCGGCTGTGGTCTGGCTAATCCAATAATGGTTATCTCATGATGGGAAGACCAAGAATCTGGTAATTATTCACTCCACCAGGCTCGATGCCCCACCTGGTCTTCAGTTTACAGTGGAATCCTGAAGAAGTATGTTTTAATGCCAATGAAGGAATGCCCCAACAGCAGGGCAGATGGACTTGTCAGCAAGAGTAAGGGCAAGCAGGCTTCCTTCTTCCATGTCCTCTTGTATAGGCTACTACTAGAAGATGTGGCCTACATCTAGGGTGGGTCTTCTAACTTCAAATAATTCAACCAAGAAAAGTCCCTCACGAGCATGCCCAGATACTTGTGGGTTTTTAGTTGATGCCAGATGTGGTCAAGTTGACAACCAGGATTAGCCATCACAACTTACATGACACTCCAGAGAAGTTATTCAAAAGAGCAATTATAAATAGGTTCAAAGAGTTCAAAGAAACATGAATAAACCACTGAGTAGATTTTAATAGGACAGAAATACACTCTTGAGTGACTTTTAAGAGATTATAAAAAAATAAATGACCAAAATAAGGAAGTCAATTCAGGATATAAAAACAGAATTCAATAAAAAATATAGAATACTGAAGAAAAACAAACTGAAATAATACTTGAAAGGGACTGGCATTGGCTCAAGACCCCAAGACCAAATTCTCAGCACAAAGGAGATTTGTTTGCCCAGAGGGACAAATGGTAGAGAATAAGAGGCAGATAGGAGATAGAGGATGAGGAAGGAGGGAAAGGGAACAAGGAAGAGTTGGGAAAAGGGATGTTTACCCAGGGACAAGGGACGAATTGCCTCTGGATAGAGAGGACACACATGAGGCCCATAGGCAAATGGCAGTTTGTAAAGGTAAAAGGGGAAACCCTGTGTTATAACGAGGTGTTTAATTTAATTGGGCATGCCAATTTGATGAGCCAAAGGGGACTTTTGATCGCTAAACTTTAATACTTTGATAGCTGGACCATGGTAGGCAGCCTCTGGAGGATGAAGTGGCCAAATAAGGGAATTGATCTTGGGGGTTATGAATAGGAAAAGAAAAAGTATCATCATTTGCACATGAAAAACCTTAAAGACTCACCATGAAACTCTTAGAAATAAAAAACATTTTCAGAAAAGTGATGGGATAGAAAATTGGCATGCCCATGGTAAACATACTTACTGAGAAAAAAATCAGGGAAGAAAGATCTCATTGAAAATGATCTTTAAAATGACATACGTTGGAGAAAATCTAACCAAAGATGGATCCGATGTGACTGCAAGATTAATAGACATTTAGGGGCTCTGCTAAATAAAAAGAGCAGACGAGAGCAGGCCACAACACTTCTTGTGCTTTCCCAGGGTTTTGCTTGCTTCTGTTATGAGACAAGGCCTTGTTTGTCTAGAGCACTCAGGTTGGTCTTAAATATTTTATCCTCTTGCCTTGTGTCCCAAGTGCTGCAATTATAGGCAAATGCAACTACACTTAGTCTTTCCCAGATTTCAGAACTGGCCTGTTTAGTGCCATGCCCTAATCTTTAGGATTTGCTAGCTTCACAGAAATGCTTTAGAAAAATGACCATCCTTTGTTGCTAAGATATACCAGAGACATTTTACATATGCTCCATCTGCAAATGAGCACAGTATGTGGTCCTCTTTTCACAGTCCCTCTGTCATCAAGCGCCCATTATTGGGCTCACATCACACATGCAGAATGGGGATTCAAACTGTGGGACCTGGTGGGACAGAAACCTCAGACAACAAATGGCACCCACATAGACAACCACATCCACATAAAGCTGAGAGAGCTAGGGAAGCAATTCGAGACAGAAAAGAATAGAGTTAAGCATGGCTTATTGATAGCAGCATTTTCTCGGGTGGGCTTTGCTTGCTAGAGGCTAGCACTCTCATTTAAGAGAGGCTTCCTGACTCAGCTTTAGCTGCAAAATATTGCAGCTCTTTTAAGAGGCTCCAACACTTAAATGGTGTTTATGAATTGCCGACAGCATGCTTCTTGGTAGTGTCAGGAACCTTGAAACACCATAGAGTTGTGGCATAAACAAGGCTCCAGTACCGAGTCTCAGAAAGCTAAGGAATGGGCTGGATCCAGCCATCAAAGCTGCGGCTTTAATCCTAGTCATATTGCTTAGCAAATTAAAAACTCATGTGGTCAAAAAAGAGAGATGTACAATAAAGATAGATTCAAAGATGAAGAAAACCTCTAAACGGCTTAAAGTGTATTTAAAAATGTATCTAGGCTTGGGAGAGAAAAGAAAAAGAAAATAAAAAAGAAATAAAAAAAAGAGTAGTTGGGTGTGGTAGCACACACCTTTAATCCTAAAACTTGAGAGGCAGAGGCAAGCAGATCTCTGTGAATTCAAGAACAACCTGGTCTACAGAGTGAATTCCAGGACAGCCAAATGCACAGAGAAACCCTGCCTCAAAAAGCCAAAAATTAAAAATAAAAATAAAAGAATTAGAGTTTAAAATAGAGCCATGTAAAGATGGAAAACACATAGAGAATCTTGATACTGTATGCTATTATGTTTTCTTTGAATTGTATGACTGCTGAGGAAGGAGCAACAGCTGCTAAAAGACATTTGATTATAAATGCTGCTGAATTAATCCAAGATAGGTATTTTGAAAATACCTTGACTTCAAAATTGAAGTCAAAAGGTATGATACTTTGGAGAAGAGGTTTTGCTTTTGTTTCCACAGGAAATGAGAGGCTGTGGATTCATTCTGAGTTAAGAAAACTCAGGTTTGATCAAGGAAGACTGCCCGAGAAATCTCTGATAGGAGCAGATGGCCTAGATGTCTGAGTTCTACATCCAGAACAAATTCATGACTGCTAGCTGAGATGATCAAGTCTCATAGAATTTTCCAGTCAGGGCTTGACCATAATCTTAAATTTTCTTTAGGTCCCCATAAGATTATCAGTGCCCCCAATCAGCAGGAAGCAGCCTGGAAAACTATGCCCATATTCCCCAAAAAATGGATTATGAATGTTTGCCTTTATTTAGAATGTTTGTTACAAGTTTTTATGGATAATGGTCAGGAGAAAAGTTAAACAAAGGATATTAGATTCAGAGTTCTTGTTTTTGTTTTTTTTTTTTTTAAGGGGGAGAGTGCTGTGGGACAATGGTCTTTTACCCTGTCACTTGTATTTTAAATAAACGCTGATTGGCCAGCGTTTGGCCAGACAGGAAATATAGGCTGGGCAACCAGGTGGGAAGTAGAGGTGGGGCAAGGAAAACAGGAGAATTCCGGGAAAAGAGAAAGAGTCAGTCTGCAGTCATCACCCAGGCACAGAGGAAGCCAGACACAGAGCAAGCAAGACGTGACTGCCTTGCCGAGAAAGGTACCAAGCCACATGGCTAACACAGACAAGAATTATGGGCTAATATAAGGTATAAGCGTTAATAAGAAGCATGAGCTAATAGGCCAATCAGTTTATAATTAATATAGACCTCTGTGTATTTCTTTGAACGACTGCAGGATCAGGCGGGACAGAAACCTCGGTCAACACCCCTGTGCTTCAGCTTCATCATCAAAATGGAGATGGTAGCACTTGCACACAGGGCTATTATGAGACTTGAGTGAGTTAGAACACACAAATGATTTAGAATAGTGCAATAATAGTGAGTGTAGTATGAACTTGTCCTATGACAAAAATCAATAATTATGGATGTGTTGAATTATGTCAAGATGCTCTTCTCTCTTCCCATTTCTCTTACTATTGCTTATCTACAAAAGTGCAGTTTTTTTCTATAGGGTTTCTCTGTATAGCTTTGACTATCTTGGAATTAACTCTGTAGCTCAAGTTGGCCACGAAACTCACAGGGATTCACCTGCCTCAGCCTCTCAAGTGCTGGGATTAAAGATCTGCAACAACAACACCCGGCCAAAAGTGTGCAAATTTTCAAGTCTACTAATTCACCAATGCTGTCCCTCCAAGACTCTTCTCAATCTACTTCTTTGACCAAGCCAGCGCTAGTCTTGGAACTGAGCAGACATAGCCAGGTGGTGTCACTTCAAAGGACATGAAAGGCACGCTAGCATTTGAGGCTATTGTTCTTTGTGCTACACAGAGGTCCCACACAACTGGGCTATGACAGGCAAAACAAGGCTCCACTCACAGCAACTGCCTGCTCCCTCCGTGGATAAAGAAAGGCTTCTCTGTGCTGCGGCAACCTTGCCTGCCAGCTGCTCAGCAAACAGCTGTTAATGTCCTGCTCAGAGTTCTGGCTACCCATGTCCAGGCAAGGCACCGAGTCATGGGAACATTAGCTGCAGATGAAGGGACAAGGGTGGGTTGGGCTTCACATGCCACTGCCGACTTTTTCTCCCCCTGATGGTGGGAGACGGCCTCCCAGCAGTACCCATGATGCTGTTCGTCTCAAGGCGGCTCTCCCAGCGGCTTCACTGCAGTCAAGCTCACGTGTCAGTTCTTCTACCTCTCTATCATTTACCATCCTTCTCCTTCAGGGACCTTTGGGAAGCCCCGACCACCACCCCAGTTCTGCTCTTTCATCTCTTTGGGATGCCTCCCCATTCTCTCAGATGCTTTCTGACATGGGCAAATAGATGCAGGCGATAAGGAGGATGGTTGTATAAATGATGCCTCTCCTATTTTCTCATCCTAACCCTTGGAGAAAGTAGCTGTGATTAAATGATGGAATGAAAATCAGCTTGCCAAAGGGAAGGAAACAGGAGCTTAATCTAGGAAAGAAAGGGCAGTGGCCATTTCTCAGCACGGTCCCACTAGTACCCCCAATAAGGCAGGAATTTGCTGAACCCTCAAATTTCAGTGAAAGTTTCAATTGTACGGCAAGCTACTAAATCCAATCACCTATATCTACCACATTTCCCTTTGAAATTAGTGCTTCTTAAGATTAAGTGAACTAATTGCCATATTTTATCAAGGCTGAAATTGCTACATTGCTCTACTGTGGGCATTATACATTGAAAACAATCCTGAGTTGATTGTCTAATAAAAAAATCATCACTATAGAAAGAACCAGAAATGCCGCTGTTAATTAATTGTAAATTCTCGACCAGATTTTAAAATCATCTTTTCATGGCTCACATAAGAATAGTTAATGGAGTTTTACATATTGAAATGGTATTATTATGCTCTCTCTTGTTCACTAGCTCACTCTCTTTCCAGTGCATGTGTGCGCATATGTATGTGCATGTGTGTTTGTGTGTGCACTCATTGGAATCAAATCAAGGGCCTGGCAGATGCTACGCACATGTCTGGGCTATAATCCTAGCCCTGCTATGCTCGCTCTTATGGTTGAACAAGAGCCACAAGAAGATTACAGAGATTTCATACATTTCCCCCATGTTCAAACATCCTTTTTTGGTTTTTTTCACGTTTCTATTATTGGTTTTATTAGATTTTGTTGGGAATTTCATAAGTAAGTACTATATTTACATTGTGTCGACCCTACACATGTATTGAATATTCTTTATGTTAGATTCTTAACATTTTAAAAAATAATTGCTCACTCCCCCTTCCATATCCTTTCTCCAACCCTCTATTCCAACCTCTCCCTTTCAAATTCATGGCCTCTGTGATGGTGAGCATTATGCTTAGGGGATAAATTTACTGCGCTATGCCTGTAAAAACTTTTTTTTTTTTAGCTTAGATAAGCTATGGGGAAGTTGTACCTACCTTGAATGTACCCTGTCAGCTGACCCAAGATGGATCACTTTGTGGGGCAAGTGGACTATTCTTAAAAAGAAAACTGTTGATTGCTGCAAAAATATTTCACTGCCTCAGCTATTCCTACAAGGTAATGGGTCACAAGATTAAACAGACTGACTGGTAAATCCGACTTTTGTATGAAACGCTTGCTTGCTTAGGTCCCTGAGGTACCCGCAGGATGTCTGTTACAAAGTCAAGACTTGCCTGGACCTAGCAGGCTATGAGCTAATTTGATGCCCCCAAACTATAACTTTATGCTTTTTTCCTTTATGCTTTATCATCCTTTGGCGAACAATAACCGAGGCCTCATCTAGAGAACTCTTTCTGACTTGGTCTTGGATAGTCTCTTTATAATAAGAAGCCTCTGATTTACTGAAACCAAGACTGGAGTCAGATGGGTGAATCTCTGAATGACATCAGTCCAAACACCCTCTTATTCTTATTTTATTATTATTACAAGTATTTGTGTGAATAAATGTACAGATCAAACCTGCTGAGTCCATTTAGTGTTGCTTGTTTTTTGTGGGATATTTGTACACTGTGTGAAGATATATTGCTGTGATTGATTTAATAAAATGCTTAATAAATAAATAAAATGCTTAATAAATGATTAATAAAAAAACAGCCAAGAGCTAGGCAGGAGGTGTGGGTGGGATTTCCAGGGTTTCTGGGAGAAGAAGGAAGAGAAAGAGGTGAAGGCAGGAGACATGGAAAGGAAACAGGAAGTGCAAGATGAAAGATAGGTACTGCCACATGATAGAATGTAGATTAATATAAATAGGCTAATTTAAGTTATAAGAGCTAGTTAGGAACAAACCTAAGCTATAGACTGAGCTTTCATAATTTATAATAAGTCTGACTGGCGGACAGAGAAAGACTTGCTACACTTGTGTGTGTGAGAGTGTGTGTGTGTGTGTGTGTGTATGTATGTGTATTTAGAACTGACCACTTGGGATTGAATAACAACTTAGGGTGCTCATGCCTGGGGAAGTCTAATTCCCCCTTTCTTGGGAGTCTGTAGCTCTTCACTGAGTGGTGGAGCCCCTCAGTAGGGCCCCATCCACCCTCGTACATCAGTTGGTCCTGTCATTGTTCAGGTCTTGTTGAAGCAGCCATATGGCTTAGATTTTATGGGTAGAGATTCCCTGTCATAATTAGCAAACTCAGCCTTGCAGCAGACTCCTTGGTGTAACATGAGGGCCTGCTTCCCTTTGTTTGTCCTGGTTGCCCGGCTAGCTTACACCTGAAATAATCACACATCCACTGCATTCATTTAAACACTGCCTGGTGATTAGCCCTAACTTCTTATTGGCTAATTCTTACATCTTAATTTAACCCACTTCTGTTAATCTGTGTATTGCCACGTGACTGTGGCTTAAGCGTCCGTCTCAGGCAGGAGATCCATGGCTTCTGCCACTCTGCCCTTCTTCCCAGCATTCAGTTCTCTCTACTCCGCCTACCTAATTTCTGTCCTATCAACTAGGCCAAGGCAGTTTCTTTATTCATTAACCAATGAAAGCAATACATGAACAGAAGAACCTCCTACACCACCTTGGTCTTCCCGACCCCTCTTCCACATGTTCCCCAGGCCTTAGGTGTAAGGGCTGTGTTATGATGCATGGCACTGTGCCTCACAGCTGTTTGTTCTCTGCATTCTGACTAGTTGGGGTGTTCTGTAGCGCCTTCTCAACCTTCCTAATGCTGAGACCCTTTAATACAGTTCCTCATGTGGCAGTGACCCCAATCATAAAATTATTTTCATTTCTACTTTGTAACTGTAATTTTGGTACTGTTATGAATCATAATGTAAACATCTGTGTTTTCTGATGGTCTTAGGTGACCCCTGTGGAAAGGTCATTTGACCTCAAGGGGGTTGTGACCCACAGGTTGAGAACCAATGCGGTAGTTTTGTTTTCCATCTGCTACACAAAGAAGCTTCTTTGATGAAGGATGGCGTCTACACTTACCTACCACAGAGATCGTTTTCAGCCTGAGAAAGGGTGTTGGAGCTGGCTGGGTACATCCCTATGATCTCAGCATTTGGGAGGCTGGGGCAAGGAAATAATGAATTTGAGTCTTATCTGTGGGCTGGAGAGATGGCTCAGAGGTTAAGAGCACTCCCTGCTCTTCCAAAGGTCCTGAGTTCAATTCCCATCAACCACATGGTGTGGCTCACAACCATCTGTAATGAGATCTGGCGCCCTCTTGAGGAAGAGACCTGGTCAGCCGTCCTCATCATTAGACCATGAAACTCAATATGGATAAGTTCAACAGAACCGGCGTATATGGGCTTCCCATGCATGCCTCAGCATTGCCGGGGCATAAATTTCAAATTTCATTCTGTGCTACATAATAAGACCACACCTCTGGTGGTCTTATCATTATTATTATTATATCAGGGCTGGAGAGATGGCTTGGTAGTTAAGAGCATCCCTGACTGCTCTTCCAGAGAACCCGGGTTCAATTCCCAGCACTGCCTGGTAGCTCACAACTGTCTGTAACTCCAGTTCTAGGGGACCTGACACCCAGGGAAAAACACCAATGAACATAAATAAATAAATAAATAAATAAATAAATAAATAAATAAATAAATAAATAAATAAATAAATAGAAACCCTGCAATAAAAAAAGAAAAGAAGACCACATCTCAATTTTTGAAATCCTTATAGGGAACAAGGAACTGGGAGGTGGCTCCGTCAGTAAAATGGATGCCCTGAAAGTGTGAAGGCTTGAGTCTGATCCCCAGCACCCACTCAAAGCTGGGCATTGTGATGTATACATGTGTAGTTGGGAGGCAGAGGACAGGGTCCCCAGACTCGCTGACCAGTTAACCTTCCTGAATTGGTGAGTTCTGGTTTCAGGGAGAAATACTATCTCAAAAGAAAAAAAAAGATGTTGAGTGGTAAAGGCAGATATCTGGCACACAAACCCAGACACACATGCACATGAGCACACATGCACACACAGTTTATGAGGTGTCAGATACATAATGATTGTTGAAATTCTATTACTAATATCCGCCTATTCATTCTGCCTATTACTAAAGAAAGTAACCCAAATTTTGCCACCCACAAGTCTCAAGAGTCCCATAAAAGTCTGCCTAAATTTATAAAACATGTTAGTTTAGGAAAACACTACTGAACACGTGAATTATTCTCTATTGAGTTTAAGTGAAACCTCAACTTGCAGTGCTTATGGGAACTGTTCAACAGCACCATCTAGTGGAAAGCAAAAGCCCTCTATCACAGGAAGCGGTTTCCATGGTGCTTACTGTTTCATTTTCCAGCTATTCATCCTGAGATGCTGCAGATGCAGCCCATGTGAACCAGAACTCCTGAAAAGAAGCTGTGTCTTGCTGTGAACAAAATCTCCTGGAAGGAGTTTCTGTGTCTGCAGAGACTGATGGACTGGTTGGAATCTCAGTTCTGTGGAGAGATTGGAATTTTTTACGTTCAGAGTCTTGGGCTGGTTTTAGCTTCTGGAACGCTAGTTTCTGCCACTCCAGGAGCTAAGAATGTCACCAGATAGCATCTTGGGCCTAAGGAATAACTCTTGCCTCTTGCTGTACCCACTTCTTACATACACACCAATGTGTTTTAAAGTTGCCTTGGTGTATGACTTTCTTTGTTCTATAAACAGTGAAACAGTTTACACATTGGAATATTGAATTTGGGTGACCTAAATACGTATTTCTGGTCCAATGGTCACTCATAATGGCTTCAGAATAAACTATCTCTTATCCCCTTTAAAATGAGGCCTGTGGTTTTACATAGACTCTGGGCAGTCTATGTAAAGAGTAAAGTTTTCTTTACTCTTTGCTCTTTGGGAGCCCACCACCCAGGTCCCAAATAAATACATGGAGACTTACTTATAAATGCTTGGCCTTAGCTTAGCCAAGTGAGTTAGAGAAGGCTCTTCCAACAGGGAGGTATTGAAGTAGGCGGAGCAAAAGGGAGGGAGGAGATTGTGCGTTAGCTGAGGGAAATGAGTACACAGAACAGGACATGCAAAGGCCCCAAGGTAAAAGCTTCTCTGGCATGAAGAGAGAACATCAAGAAAGTCAATTTGCTGTGGCAATAGCCAGCTTTTCTTAAATTATCCTGTCTGCCTTTTGCCTCTGGGCTTTTACCTTTCTGTATTCTATACCCCTTTCTTTACTTCTTACTCTGTGGCTGGTTACATAGCTGTCTGGCTGGCCCCTGATGTCCTCTCTCCTCCTTTTCTTGCTCCTCAATATTCTCTTCCCAGATTTCTCCTCCTATTTATTCTCTTCGCCTGCCAGCCCTGCCTATTCTTTCTCTTGCCTATTTCTCCTGCCATTCGGCTCTTTATTAGACCCATCAGGTGTTTTAGACAAGCAAAGTAACACAGATATATGCAACATAAAAGAATGCAACACATCTTTGCATCATTAAGCAACTGTTCCACATCATAAACAAATGTAACACATCTTCAACTAATATTCCACAACAACACTGGAAATTTCATAAAGACCTAGACTAGTCTCCAATATGACATACATGGGGTGTTTTGGAATAGTGAGTCTAAAATAAGGCATTAAACTAGAATTCTCATTTCCTCACAACATACTGAACATCTCCTATATCCAGACGTTGCTCTGTATTCTACAGACCCAACAGCAGGGAGAACACCCCAGGTGCCTACTTTCAGAAAGCTTGGGGCTAGAGAGATGGCACTGGCTGCTTTTCCAGAGTACCAGGGTTCAATTCTCACACTCACACCACGGCCCACAACTCTCTACAACTCCAGTTGTATCCCACACCCTTTTCTGGCCTCCAGGAAAGTTTGCACAGGTGTTCATTGCAGGCCAAACACCCATATACATTTTTAAAAATTAAAATAAAAGATAAAAAAATCTTAATTTATATTCCGAGAGAAGATAACCAAATAACAAATGTGTACAGAGTCAGATGGCAACTGTGCTGTAAAAAATGCAGTTAGGGCAGGGAAGGGGATATAAGGAAGACAATTACTGATGTTACATGCTGGTGAGTTAGAGAAAGCTCTTCCAACAGGGAGGTATTGAAGTAGGCAGAGCAAGAGGGAGGGAGGAGACTGTGCGGTAGCTAAGGGAAATGAGTACACAGAACAGGACACTCAAAGGCCCCAAGGTAAAAGCTTCTCTGGCATGAAGAGAGAACATCAAGAAAGTCAATTTGCTGTGGCAGAATGAGCCAGGCAGAGAAACTAGAGATGAGGTCAGGGGATCTGAATCATGTGGGGCCTCTCGGCATGCTAAAAACACTATTGCGTTGCTGTTGTTGTCTGTTTTGGTCTTATTTTACTCTAAAAATAAGATGGGGGACTGGGTTTTGAGTAGGAGCCCTCTGGCCTCTGTGCTACACAGCTATTGCATTGTGCTGCTGCTCCTGGACCTTGTCTGATGTTTGATGTCTCCAATGAGGGCATTACGGACACCAGCTGAGAAGATGAGGTGACAGACTTTGGGAGGACAGCAGTGATGAGACAGTCACCGGGAAGATGGTGAAATGTAAAGGATGGCCTCCAGGACATGGGTGGGCCTTCCATCTGTAGTGAGACCCAGGACAAACACTCCTCATTTGCACACAGCACATGCTATATCCTCTGCCCTCTTGTCTGTTTTTGAGTGTCTAAACACCTGCTTTCCTCTTTCTAATTATACCAATAAGACCTTTGTCTAGAAAGGTCCGGAGGCAACTTCCATGCAAAAAAGAATTACTTCTTTAATCAGCTTTCTATTACGGTTGCAAATGCCTGGAATGATAACTGAATAAGAGAAAGGGTCAGTCACTTTGTCTCAGTTTGGGGGGATTTCAGTCTATAACCAAATAGCCCTGCGGCTTTTGGGTCCACTGTAAGGCAGCACACCATGAGCGTGATGAAGCCAAGGTACTTAACTCATGGGCAGGTTGGAGGAAATGGAGAGAGTGCAGCGGATTTGGGGACTGTCCCAACATTCCTTTCACGGGCACAGCACCTATGACTTAAGATATCCTACTATGTCTTATCATTTAGGTTCCAAAGGGCCACACCTGGTACCAAGCTTTTAGCACATGGGTCTTCAGAGGACATTCTAGATCTAAATTACAGAAACATGCAACTCAGGGCTTTAGAAAAGATGACTTTGTAAATGTGGTCCAGTGGTCCTGTGACAGTGTCGGGAGGCCAGATTATTCAGTGTAACCATCCTAAATTGGCAGGGTTCCTACACCCCAAACCCCTGGTGATACTTCAACTCTCGCAGTTGACTGGTCATACTTCTCAGGTTTTCAGAAGCTGGCAGACGAGCTATTCTTTGAAGCCCTGATAAGATTCCCTAAGGATTTTTGCCAAGGTGAATGAACACACAGGGAACATTAGAGACTCCAGGAGTTGTGGTATAAATTGTAAATTCTAGAAGACCAACAGGAAGGGCCTGGAGAGTTGAGAGACAATGGACACCATACACGGATGAGAGCCCAGGTGAGCAACAGCAGGGAGCTTTGAGTTTCTCATGAATAGAAAAACTGGAGATAAAATCTCATTAAAACAACACTGGTTCCAAGGCAGAACTACCTGGACTCCATCTTCAAGATCCCCGCTGCTGGGCGTACATGGGAGGAGGTAAGATCTGAGTTCCTCCAAGGGTATTGACACAGCAGAAGACATGCCCAGCACCGCCTTCCTTTCCTAGGGACAACATATATACAAAAGCCCAAAGTGGGGTGTGAACATTCAATTCAGGACACCCCTGAAGGACATCCTGAGCTTCACAGGTCCCCACGGGGACCGCTGCAACTTCCTTAGCGTTTGTACTGCAGTCCCGCATCTTCCTTCTGTCCACCTCACTTTCTTAGCTCCGTCACAACTGTAGTTCCCAAGCACATTCACCAGAAGGACGTCCACCCACAGACTTTGTGTGGGCATCCAGACCTCAGAGGCTTTTCTGAGGGATCCTTGCCCAAGAGAGCCGCTAACAAGTGATTCAAGAGAACAAACTTTAAGACGGGTTTTTAAAAAATTATTTATTTGAATTTTTTGAGATTACAAGATAGTTGTATCATTTCCTCCTTCCCTTTACTCCCTCTGGACCCTCACGTATAACCCCCTCTTTGCTCTCTTTTAAATTCATGGCCTCTTTTTTCATTTATTATTAATATATATGTATATATACATATATTCTTAAACATATAAATACACCCTGCTTAGTCTGTATAATATTATTTGTGTGTATATGTATATACACATACATATGTATGTATGTTTTCAGGCTTAAACACATAAATACACCCTGCTTAGTCTGAATAATGTTATTTGTGTGAATGTATATACATGTATATCCATGCATGTTTTAAAGGCTGACCATTTAGTATTGATAACTAATTGATGCACTGTTTCTTGAGTAAGACTATTTTTATTTCTCCTGCTTTCCTTAATTGACTGTAGCTCTTTTGTAACAGATCCCCAGACCTTAGCACAACTGAAGCCATTTAGAGGCACCATTCTAACCTGAAAACCCAGATGGACCCCAACACCTGCCAAAATGGGGACAAGGACCTAGGCCATAGCTCCAGGAAAGTCCCTAAGTGTCCTAACCTTGCTTTCTGGCTTCTGTAGTTCCGCTTCCTCTAACTGAAGTATGACAGCCAGGATGTAGAAGAAAACAAACGGCCGTGAGGCTCAGAGCTGCATGATTTGGGAAAGTGCCCTGTGCAGCCGCTGGCCGGCAATAAAATCCTTCGCTTTGGCTTTGTGCCCACGTGGTGGTTTCTAGGGCTGAGGTTTCAGGTCTGATGCTGTCCTTGCCCAGCTCGTGTTTAAGCCATCACGGTGGTGAGAGTTTCTGGGCGGAGCTTCTGGCATTCTTAGGAGGCAGTCTCACAGCAGACTCCCTGATCCCTGGCTCTTACAGCCCTTCCACCCCCCTTACAATTATCCCTGAGCCTTAGGTACGTGAGCTATATTGTAGATGTTCACTGGAACTGGGATCCACGACTCTGCATTTTGACTGGTTGCGTTTTCTGTAATGGTCTCTGTATGACGCAAAGAGAAGTTTCTGTGATGAGGGTTAGACCCTACATTTATCTGTGGGTATAAGGACAAATTTTAGAATGCAGTTAGGGATTCTGTTGTTTAGTAAAGTGGTGGCTGTACGTAGGTTCTCCTCCAAGACCCGTAACTTCACTAGCCCTAGTTAGTTGGCTAGGTTTCCATACCAGGTCTGATTGCCCTCTTGTTGAGCAGGTCTTAAGTCCAACCACAGAGCTGTTGGTTAATATGAAGGTATGGGTGCTGCCATGGCACCGTGGTTATTGTTGTGGTGCACAGGCATCATGGCTGGGTTTGGCTTGATTGCTCCCCTCGCTTGCGCGGTGCTTTCTGATGTCTTGAAAGCAAGCTCTCAGGGAGGAGGCTTCCAGGTCAGCTCAGACTCAGGAGCCTCTGGGTCCTGTGTCTTCAGCAATGGGGACTTGCCTCCCACATCTGGGGATCAAACAAAAGCATTAGCAGCAGCTTAGAACGCTTGTGGGTTCTCTTGCACAACCCTGGCCAACTCAAAAGAGGGTTTCTTGGGCCTGGTGGGTTGTGTTTGTTTGTTTGTTTCTTGTTGTTAAATGATCTTTGGCTCTTGGAGAGCATTGTCAGTCTAGATGGAGATTTACATTTAAGATCCATATGTGTACTTATGCACTGACTTACACTCATTAGGTATTTTTAGGTGGATAGTTAATGGTATGATGTCTTATGGCATTTCAGACATCCACACTGTTATTCTATCCCCTTCAATCCTTCTGCATTTATCTCCTTCCTGCTTTATAATTAGAGGGTCTCTGTTTTTTCCCATTTCCTCCATCAGATCATTTGTACCCCGTTATTTCTCTGTCTACTGCTCCCAACACCCCATCTCTCTGTTGTCCATTTTTACTTTTCCGGTTTCTGCATTTACCCTAGGATGTATACTCACATCTGAAGAGTTGGAGCTAGGAGCCTCAGATGAGAGAGAACATGCAATGTTTTCCTTTATGGGTCTAGGTTACCTCATTCAATATGATGTGAGACGTTTGCCAAATCGCCTTACCTGGTTAATACCAGCAGAAACAGTGTGGGAAACCAGGAGACTAAAGGCAGCTGAGCACATGTGTGTGGTGTGCACGACAAGGCTCACTATTCTCATCATAGCTCCTTAGAAACAGAGTTATGGGTTTACAGATCAGCAGGGAAACCTGCTTCACAGGCAGCACACTCAAGATCATATAAAGTACAGCAGTGTCATCTGTCTTCAGATAGATGTCTGGGGTACGGGAACACCATCTTCCCTAACGGTTCCCAGAAGATTAGGAACACCACAGGCATTCCCATGTTCCATCCATGTTTGTCCAAGGTCCTTTCTTGAGAAATAATAATGTAGGATGATTCCCCTGTCCATGCCACAAATTTATTGTATTTTCATAGGACCTTAATTCAAAGCCCAACAATATGATCCTTTCTAGTTTCAGCCATTGACCCACAAATTTCATGGCTTCATTTTTCCTTATAGCTGAATAGTATTCCATAGAGTATGTGTACCACATTTTCAGTATTCATTTGTAGTTGGAGGACATTTAGGTTGTTTCCATTTCCTAGCTACTGTGAAAAGAGCAGCCAGACCCATAACTGAGCAAGTATCTGTGAAGTAGGATGTCGGGAACATTGGGCACACGCCAAGGAGTGGTGTAGTTGAGTCCTATGGTAGATTAATTTTAACTTTTTGAAAATTCTTCACACTTACAGAGGGGATGGATCAGTTTGCAACCCTACTAACAATGAGCAAGGGTAACTCCCCTCCCCCCATACTCTCTCCAACATTGGCTGTTTGTTTTACCATTGTGCTGCTGTAAAATGAAATCTCAAAGTAGTTTTGATTTGTAGTTCCTAAAGCTATGGAATGTGAACATTTTTAAAAGATATTTCTTAGTCATTTTTTTCTTTCTTTTAAGAACTATCTGTACAGGTCCCAGACCCACTTTTTGAAAGGGAATTTTGATTGGGTATTTGTAGTCAGAGACTGCTTGTTCATTTCCCAGCTGTCCAGACCCAAATAATCACACAGAAACTATACATATCTGTTAAGTTCATTTAATGTATGTTGTGATTTAATCCTGATGTTTTTCCATTTATTTTTTTGTTCCTATGATCTATCTGTTGGATAAATGGATTATTAAAATCACCTAGTACTAATGGATTGATATTAATCTGTGTCATTAGACAAAAAGTAGTATTGCTTAATGAAATCAGGCACCCCAGAGTTTGGGGAGTATGATTTGGGGAGCAGGCGATGCCCTTCTGGTTAATTGTTTCCTTGATTAGAATGAAGTGTCACTATCTCTTTTGATCAGTTTTAGTTTGAAGTCTATTTTGTCAGATGTTAGGACAGTGATGCCTTCTTGCTTTCTGGTGCCATTAGATTGGAATACTTTTGTCCATCCTTTTACTCTAATGTGGTGCCATTTTTAAGGCTGAGATGTGGTTCTTGTAGACAACAGATTGGTGGATTTTATTTCTTCATCTATTCAGTCATCTTGTGGCATTGCCTGAAGAACTGAGACCATGAATATTAAAAATTGTTATTGAAATATCTGTGTAAATTTTTGTCACTGTGTTGTTGATCTTTGGTGGTGGTGTTTGTGTTCTCAGTGGTACCTTGTGTTTTAGTGATTATGTCTTTGTATTTCTTTCCACAGTCAAATGACTATGCACATTCCAAAATATTGCTTTCTGTATTTTCTTTAGGTTTGATTTGTTAAATATAAAATTTTAAAGTCATTTATATCATAGAAATTTCTTCTTTCTCCTTCAACTGTGGTGGATAGTTTTGCAGGGTATATTAGTCTAGGTTGGTCCTCGTGGTCTTTTAGGACTTGGAATGTGTTACTTCAGGTTCCTCTGACTTTTAAAGTTCCCATTGAGAAGTCAGTTGCTACTCTGATGGGTTTTTCTTTTTATGTGATTTGGGTTTTTCTCTTGAGGCTTTCTTTTTTCTGTATACTTAGTGTTTTAACTCTGCCATGGTTATTTTCTTTTCAGATCTTGTCTATTTGGTGTTCTGTGTGTTTCTTGTATCTGTATGGGTGTGTCTGTCTTTCTTTAGTTTGCAGAAGTTTTCTTCTATGTTATTGTTAAAGATCTGCTCTATGCCATTGACTTGGGATTCTTCTCCCTCATCTACACCTGTAATTCAAAGGTTTGGCCTTTCCCTGGAGTCCCACATTTCCTGTGTGTTATTAAACTTTTCATATTTCTTGGGGTTTTTTTGGGGTCTATATCCTCTACTTTATCTTTGAGTCCTGATATTTTATCTTTTGCTTACTTCATTCTACTTCTAAGACTTTCCTTCAAGTTTTTTAGTTGGGCTGTTGGACTTTTCAATGCTATCTTCACTCCAGCCCCAGTCTTCTTCAACATTTCTATATCCTTACTGAACTCTGTTTCCAGTCCTGGCTTATCCTTGTCATTTCCATCAGCCTAATGTTGTGTGTTCTTGGACACCTCCCAGGCATTTATTTTCTTTGAGTTCTTTTTAAGTTCATTAATCAGTTTTATTGTGCCATCTTTAATCTTCTTGAGCCCTTTGATGAACTTCAGGACTGTTCTTTTGTGTAATTCATTTACATAATCCTCACTGACAACCATTTCTACAGATTGGGGTATTGACTGTCTGGATCATTCATAATGTTTGTACTTTTTAAATAAGTTCTGGGCATGTGGACTTTTTTGTTAGTCTGAAATGGACAGAAAAGGTTGAGGCAGAAGAAAGGATGTATGCGCAGGTTGGGTCTAAAGGTTAGAAGTGGCTTAGGTGGAATGGAGTCAGAGGGGACTACACTGGTGTGCAGCATGGAAGTCCTAGTCCAAGCCTAGAGTGTGGGGGTAGCTGGAGATGTTGGATTTGGTGGGGGGCCCTGTGTTTCAAGGGTGGGTCCTAGTAGAAGACTAAAGGTTGATTGTGTTTTGAAGGCAGGGGTGTGGACAAAGCTGGGGCACTGTATGTGGGACCTGGGCTAGATCTGGGAGCTTCAGAGGTGTGGCATGGAGGGTCAGGCAGATTTACTGGGTTAGACCCTGGAGAACAATGTGCAGGGTCTGGCTGGGTAGATAGGTTCTTAGATGGCTATTTGAAACCAGATGACTAACTGCAGAAGTATTCTTAGTCCCCAGAGTGCTGAAGCTGCAAATGTTGAAACTTTTCAACAGTGGAGAAGTTAGGATAAGATTCAGTTAGAAAATAATGAGGCAGTTGAGGTCAGAGAAAGCTGTAGTTAAATGGAGATAGCTGGCTATTGCTGGGGGCAACTACTGTACTAGAGCGATATAACTAAAGGTGTGTAGGTGATTAATTACTAAGATGTGTTGTGAATACCAGAGGATTTACCTAGCATTATGTAAAGAACCTCCTGTAGTCAGAGGGCAGAAAAAGCAGAGGAATTGAATGTAGGATTTAATTTTAAGAGTCATGAAGTTCTGTAAAATATGAGTTCTCATGACAAGCCCATTTTATAAAAGATAGGGCTCTGACTGGGAAGATTGAGGCTGGGGAAGTACAATGCTGATTTTGGTTGTCGATATGATTACTTCTGGAATAAGCTAAAACCCAAGGGTCAGGGCACATTCGTGAGTAATTTTCTTAATTAAATTATTTGACATGGGATGACCCACCCTAAATCTGGGCCACACCTTCTGGATCATGCAAAAGAACATGGAAAAAGGAAGTTTTTGCCTGCTTGCTCTTACTCTTGCTGGCAAGTTCATCTATGCTACTTCTGAGGCATTCTTTCACTAATATTAGAACATACTTCTTCAGGATTCCAACATAGACTGAATGTGAGCAGCTCTCTAGGACTTCCCTGGGACCACAGTACCAGACTGGCCTGCTGAGATGCTCAGTCTCATGGATGCTTGGTCTTGCCATCAGGAGGCAGCCATTGTTGAACTACCCAGACCACAGCCAGTAATCCACTTTAATTAATAAAGTCTTATATGAATAAATACATATATAATATATGTATATATGCACATATGTATACATACGTGATAGAATGAATGCATATTCAGTCTATCTGTTCTGTTCCTCTAGGGCAGTGGTTCTCAACCTTCCTAATACTTTGACCCTTTAAAGAAGTTCCTCATGTTGTGACAACCCCAAACCATAAAGTTATTTTGTTGCTACTTCATAGCTGTAATTTTGCTACTGCTATGAATGTAATGTATGTAATGTAAATATCTGATAGGCAGGATATCTGATACGCAGTCCCCAAAGGGTTGTGGCCCACGGGTTGAGAACCATTGCTCTAGGGATCCCTGACTAATGCAGGTCTAGGCCACTGCGTTTCTGCAGTCAGATAGTGAGGTGAAGAGGCCCCTGAGCCCTGTGTGTAGACCCTGGTCTTTGGGTTTCTGAGACACACCTGATAAGGCTGCCTGTGTCTACTGATTCCCAGAATGTTAGGATTATCTTCTTAGCTTGAGATGAAAACTAGACTGTTGTGGACTGTTTCTTTAACTAGGCAAAGATGTGTTATATTTGTTTATACTGCGTTTGTTTAATGCTGTAAAAATGTGTTGCTTTGCCTGCCTAAAGCACCTGATTGGGCTAATAAAACTAAATGGCCAATAGCTAGACAGTAGAAGGATAAAAGGAGCTGGTGGGTAGAGAGAGTAAGTAGGAGGAGAAATATAGGCTCAAGACGAGAGGGAGAGAAGAAAAAGAGAACAAAGGGCAAAGAGAGGGAGATGCCCAATGCCAGCCAGTCAGGCAACTTCAGCCAGACCAACACAGAGCAGGACATGCAGAATGAAAGAAAGGAAAAAAGACCTGAGGCAAAACATAGATGAAGGGAAACAGGTAAATTAAATTATAAGAGCTAGTGGGACAAGCATAAACTAAGGCAAAGCATTCATAACTAATAATAAGTCTCCGTGTCATGATTTGGGAGCTGATTGATGGCCCCAAAGAAAGCCTGCTAGCCAGCAGTAGTTCTAATAGATACTGCCTGAACTGCCCTGGGTCATTATTCAGATTCCTCTGGATTGGGCACCGTTTTTACAGATCTCCAGTCTAGAAAGAAGGTGTGTGAACCCCATTTTTGGCCCTTTACTGTGTCATGAGAGATGCTGCTTTTCAAGTTATTCCTCTTTCTCATGACACTGCTGGCCACCTCCCTGGTGGTGTGCACTTCCTTGTGCTTTTATCTTTAATTATAGAGCAGGAAACTTGAGGTTCAAGCTGGCCTTTGAGACAACATTTTGCTTAGTACTGACATCAAGGCTTGCTTTGGTGTTCACTATGGGTCTCTCTGTAGCCTTCTGACAGCAGTTATATGTACAGTGTTGTTGCAGGGGGCTGCTTGTTGGCTCCCAGCCACTTAGCCCCGAAATAACCACACAGAAACTGTATTAATTAAAACACTGCTTGGCTCATTAGCTCTAGCTTCTTATTGGCTAACTCTTACATCTTAATTTAACTCTTTCCTACTGATCTGTGTATCTCCACATACAGTGGCTTACTGGCAAAGTTCGGCATGTCTGACTTTGGTGGCTCCATCGCTTCTCTCTTACCCGGCCTTCCTTCTCCCAGAATTCAGTCCCGTCTACCTAAGTTCTGCCCTGCTATAGGCTCAAAGCAGTTCTTTATTCATTAACCAATAAAAGCAACACATAGACAGAAGGACCTCCCATACCACAGTGTGCCATAAATATTTCTGATCAATTCAATATTAAGTCAAAAAACACATCAGATCGGGCAAAGAAAAAATTGAAAGCAATATAGATACATATATATACTTGAAGCTCCCTGTACAACAAGAATAGAAAATGACCCTCCCTCAATTCTTGGAGCCTACATGTATTTGTCTAAATCCAGGTCAGCTGTGACTGAAGACCCACAGCCGTACCAGCTTGCCCATGGCATCTCACACATGAATGACTGTAGGAAGGTCATTTGAAGTGACAACTATGCTCTTCGTGATCCCCAGGGACCCAGGCTTCTTGCTAGACTTCCTTTTTAGGTGATGTCCCTATCATTCCAGTTCAGTGGGTAGAACTCTAGCCATTACATCTGTGTTCACTGCAGCAAGATGAAGGAAGGAGGAAAAGAAATGGGCAAAGGATGCACACGAGTGAACTGTGAAGGTAGCTTTCTGGGGCCGCCCCCAGGTACCCTCATTGATAGCCCACTGCTTAGAACGTCAGTATCCCCACAGTTCATATACTGGAAACTAACCAAGATTTTTATATTTTGGCAGCTGCATACACAACTAAAAATGGAGTCAATTACTGTCAGAAATTCCAGCTAACAGCCAACAATCTCTTCCAAATTCTAAAAGCAACCCTCAAGACCTCTGCATGCTCTGAAATCCAAGTGTGATTATAATTTGGAGGCAGTTTTGCCCTAACCTCACCCTAAGGACATCACATTCTGCCCAGAAATAGCAACGGTTTCTGTGTCCTTTGGGAAAGGGTAGAATAGCTGTAGGTACAATGAAAATGTGCACATGGCCCAGCTCATTAGCTGTCTCCTAGAAGAGAATTCAGGTCCTCCTAGAAGAGGCTCTCTCCAGGCACTTGGTCTGCCAAGCTCCTCTAAGTCGGATAAAGGAGAACAAAAGAGCCCCCACAGTTGAAATACCTGAAATTCACAGGATAAGAATACAGAGCCCTGTTCAACACTCTCGCCCATTTCCTCTCTCTTAGTCTCCACAGACAAATTCTAAAGAGAACAAACAAAATATAATCCCTTCCTAAATATCTGACCCTTCCTAAATATTTGACCCCACTGAAGAACCAACCAAGGGGGACACCATCCCAACAATGGAAGAAACAATTTAGGGCATGAACCTGCCAAAGAGCAGATACTATTTGACAACCCCTTGGTGTATAGCATAACATCACCGGGAATGGGACAATGCTATTGCTCTGACCAGAAGTGACATAACATGACTGTTAAACTCAAAAATAAGCAAAGGCTATCAAGATAAGCAAGTGAGCAACATAAGATGTCTTCTATATGTGTTGTTCCTATTGATTAACAAATGAAGCTGCTTTGGCCTATGGCAGGGCAGAATATAGTGAGACTAGAAGAGATATGGAGAGAGAGAAGGCAGAGTCAGGGAGATGCCATGTAACTATCGAAGGAGAAGGACGCCAGAACCTTACTGGTAGGGCATAGCCTCGTGGTGATATACAGATTAATAGAAATGGGTTAGTTTAAGATGTAAGAGCTAGCTAGGAATATGCCTAAGCTATTGGCCAAACAGTGTTGGAATTAATATAGTTTCTGTGTGATTATTCAGGTCTGGGTGGCCAGGAAACGAAAGAGCAGTCTCCATTTACAGGTGAGGATGAGCAGACCAAACAGATAATGCGGATAATGTAACAGGCTATTCAGTCTTCTCTCAGAAATCAGGCCTCAATTTCAGTTTTCTGAGACAGACCAAGCAATTTCTGAAAGAGCCATGAAAAAGGGCAATTAATTGCTGGCGCCCCTAACAACAGGAACAAGGGAGATAGGACACACCAAACCTGGGTCACTGAGCCAGTTCCCTCAGCCAGTATGTACTAGGCCAGCCAGCCTCCACAGCAGTTCAAGGACAGGGCCTGAGACTTGTCCAGGTCTGCCCCAAAATGGAAAACTGTAACCCTGAACAACCCGACTATCCCTGGCTAATTAGATAATATGATTGCCCCTTGCTTAAGCCAATCATATCTAGGATGACCTAACTGCCCTAGGAACTCCCCTTCTGCTGGGGAGCCCACACATCCCTCTCAGGGTCACCTTTGTGTAGGATGGTGGGCTCCAGCATGCTGGAATAATAAATGCTCTTGCTGATTGCAAACGTGGATGGTGGTCTTTTGTGGAACTTCTCCAGGACCCTAACATATGGTGCATTGTCTGGGAACCCCTCCCCCCGGGGACCCCCACCACCTTGAGTGTTAGGAGGACCACGTGGTCAGTGAGTGAGCCTCTTTGCCTTTGCCTGTGTTCTGACTGTTACTGTGTTACTGGCCTGTTCCATGTGTTGACGTCTCTGGGACGCTGGGCAGCTTGAGCCGGCTAAATCCAGTCCCTGAGTGCTAGGCGGAGTGCTAGGAGTGCTTGCACCGCTACAGGAACTTTGGGACCCCCTGGATTGAACTGGGATAATCAGGTCGCACCTTCCAGGGGGAGCCTGCAAGCAGCAAGAAAGGCCATCTGAGAGCTGGAACTTGCTTTGGAGCAAGATACCCAGTCATCCCAGCTCTGATGCGCCGGTACCTGGTTGTCTGTACCATTGGTGTTTGTTTCAGTTTACTCACCTCCTTCATTTTCCTGAAAAGGATGAACAAACAACCTTTTCCCTCCCCCTGGAGCATTTTATTGGATCTTTTCCAGGACTTCTGGACCTAAGCTGATGACTCAGGGCTAATTGTCTGGAAAGAAAAACTCTCCAAAAGAAAAACAAAGGGAAAGAGGCTTGGCGGATGGAGGCCAGATGGTGGGAAGTTAACTGCCTACAGTTGATAAACTGTAGGAACATCCAACAGAGAATCTGGGCTTTGGCTGGAGGGTTTAACATTCTGTCTTGCAGGACTGCCAAGGGCACATCCTGTGCCCACCAGCACTGGTCCCCCTCCCTTCCTTCCTAAGCTAAGTTCTTCACTCACTATGATACAATTTCCAATTTTGTGATACTGTCAAGGTCTTTGCTGATGGCCAGCTCTGTTCCTGTCCTGACACTGCCTGGAAATACTGTGAAACAGAACCAGACTGTATACTTTGTAAAGCTTTGACTTTAAAATAATAGTCAAAGATATATTATGTTTGGGAAAATTATACCTTTTTTTCCATGGGGGAGAACAACATGGGTTTTGGTCATTTATATTCAATGGGTTACAAATACTTGTCATCATTTAAGGGAATTGGTTACAAATTATTATTCATTAGGATAAAGAAAACTGCTGCTAATCTCACAGGTTTTTATATGCAATGTTCTACTGTTCTGGATTGCTGGAAGAAACCACAAAAAAAGACTTTGGAAATTTGTATGTTGTTTGAGAAGCAAAAGGGAAAGCAAGAGACTGGAATAATGAAGAGAAAGGAAAAAAGAATTTGTCTATGTCTGGCTGAAAGAGAGGAGCAAAGACAGAAAAGGCCTTACCTGAGAGTACAAGGGAAGTTATTAAAGGCCAGAGGGGATATGAACAATACCGAGTTTAAATACGTTGGAGATTTAACCATATTAGATTAATTCTGGTTGGTTTTCTTCATTTTAGAAAAAAAAGACCTAATGATTCTTCACTGCAGAATGTTTATGTTAAAAATGGGATCATGCTCTTTAAAAGAACAAAGGACCGGAGAGGTCCATTTGATTAATGTATCTACAGGATAACAAATTGGCTTGGTTGTTGTTACCAAACTTGGTGATGTTTTCAAGATTAGGTCTAAGTTTATTTAGCTCAGATATATTTAAGAGATAATGTAATTGTAATTATTCAGCCACCCGTAAGGCTGCACTTCTGGGTTCTAAAGGCAGGCACATGTGGGCGGACCCTTGGGAACAAAGGGCCCGCGTGACCCACATGCGGACATGCGTGGTTACCTCCATGTGCGACTCAACTAAAGCCCTTGTGCGCATGTGTGGGTTGCCCGCCATCTGTGTCATCAGCGTCTGACATACTTGCAAACCCCCTGTGCACATGTGCAAGGCATAGGGTCGCCTGTCATCAGCATCTGACAGTCACGTCTTCCCCCTGTGCACATGTGCTAGGTGGCCTTTAAAAGCTGGACGTGCCATCTTTACACACACTCTCTCCCTCCCAAACACATTTCATCAGGCCTGTGAGCACTTCCCTCCTCTAATAAACTCCTAAGTGGGTTCGTTCGTGTCTCCTGTCTTCTTCCCACTTGCACCGGACATAACAGTAATGTTCTGTCTCTTTAAGAGACAAGCCACACCCACTCCCTTCCTGCTTGCAGTCTTGGTCCTCTCTCCCCATCTCTCTCTCAGGAAGAAGCAGCTTCTGCCTCTCCCCACTTCTCCCCTTCCCCCTTCTCTGTCTCTTTCTCTCTGTCTCACTCTCTCCCCTCTTCTCCCCTTTTCCCTTCCCCTCCATAACCCACCTAATAAATGTCCAACTTCACTCTGCATGGTGTGCCTGTCTGTCTTTTGCCCGCCCACCACCCACATGGCTAGCCGCCAGGGACACCCAGGGGACCAGCCACCTTTGGAGACCTGCCCAGGACTGGCTGCTCTCGAGACCTGCTGCCCCCTCCCCCCTGCCTGCCGGGGATCTCGCAGCAAATCCATTATAGATAATGGTCCTCAAACCTGTCAAAGATCTGATGAATATAGCATTTAAATTATTTGGTTAAAAAAGCTTACTATGACAAACAGAGACTTTCAGCACCTAATAGTAACTCCCATGATCTCCAAAGAAGATATGTAACAACATGACAATGCCCCTGCATTGTTGCTAACACTGACCACTGGGCAAGATGCCCCAGTACAACATCTACTGCCGGGATCTGGACCAGACTGTGGACAAGCGAGACACTGACAAAATAAAATCAGCCTTCCCCAAGTTCGTTTCTCCACAGGGAAAACTCTCACCTTATGGGCCTGGCAGCCAAAGACTGATGCTGTCCTGCCAATGCTGTGAAGACCACAGGAGCCAGTGATGACTCTCTAAGTAATCGGCAGTCTCTGTCACTTTTTAGTAGATTCAGAAGCTGCTTCGTCTATACTCAGAATTTATCCTTCTCAGATCTCTGATGGAATTGGGGACTAGGCTAACTGTAACTTTGTCCGCGTAGCAGTACCAGACAACCAGATTCTTCCACAAGGTTACAGCCATCTTGTTAGTTCATTGATCAATGCATTAATTAGTGAGAGCTGCTAGGTCTCTTGATAAGAAAAAGCAAACAGGTTTGCCTTTCTCACAGGCTTCATGTTAAGAGACAAACAGATTTCAAACATAATTTAAAATGGCTTAAGAAATATGGAAAATACTTCATATTTCTTACCCCTTCTATGATATTGTTATACTAGAATTTCAAGAGTTCAAAGTTTAACATTAATAGAATTCTGATAAGCTAATAGACCATCGACTACTTACTGTTTGAGTCACAAGCTCAAGATTTTAGATTGCTTTTGGTTGTCTTCTGAATATGGACTTGCAAATACTTTTCAATGGACTGAAAACATTTCAGTCCAATCTATAGCTGGCTCTCTGGACAGAAGAAAATGTACATGCTTTTACCTGAATCTATAGTTTTTGCTAGGACTCAAGGATGTGCTTGCTGCTTTACAGATATATGTTACTTGCTTTTTTTTATAATACATTTCTCAATACAGATTGATAATGCTGTTATATCTAAAATGTTTATATCTTTTTAGAAAATGGAAATTCACATAAACTTCAGAAAATCAAAAAAGTCATAAAACTTAGACCTACTTCTCACAAGTCAAAAGGATTCCAGATAAATACAGTCTAAGTTTTCCTACTTGTCTATTACTGAGTATGATATTTTACTCTCTCCTGGTTTTGGGACTCCTCCGCTTCCTCAATTACTTGAGACTATGGCTCTAAAAGTTCCAAATGAGTTCATACACTTTAACTTCTGTTCTTAGTCTATATTTGTCTCAACAGGTTTCCACTTGGCTGACAGACACATCCAAGCTTCAATTGCTGATGGCAACCTGCTCCAAATGACTCGGAGCCCTGAACTTGCTAAAAGCTGATATGGACCAATCCAGCCAATGTAAACATTGTTTCTTTAGCTGATCAATGAGCCAGATGCTTCTAAATTCCTTCCTTGCCTTTGACTAACATTCTAGCCCTCCAGGGTTCTGACAACAATGTTCTAATGTTTGCAAGAAGTAATTACAGAAGAGAATGCTTCTCCTTTGTCTCCCTCCCCAAATTTTAGATCAAAAGGGAATTTCTTGTCATGGGAACCTGAGATAAGATAATAACTGAGTTCCTTCTAGACAAGGAATTCTTTCAGCCATCACAGGGCTTTTGTCCTTTCTGCCTCTGCTAATTGCTGTTGATTTTTGCAACACCAATGCCTTAACTAAATGATAACTCCTGTCTGGATGCCATTAAACTGATGGTGCTAAAATCCCATTATCAGTCACTGAGCCATGACACACTTGCAGATGGCAACAACCAAATAAGTGAGGGCTCACTTTGGCATTAATAACAGGAAATGCAACCTCCACGTGGTTATCCCCACCTCTGTGGTCTCACTCACAATCCAATGGAAGCCAACCTCCCGATCCCACCAGATGACACCTGATGGGCATGTGCCTCTGGCTTGACCCCCTGTGTTCATATTCAGGTTTTAAACCAAAACCAGACTCTTATGTCCTGGTCCAATTAGTACCCAGAATAGTCTACTAACCTGATGATAAAATCTTTTACCTGATGAGATGAATCTTTGTTCCACTGGTCACCGTGGTTAACTCTTGTCAGTCTTATCTGGGCCCTTAATCATCTGACTCTGACCTATGGATTTGTATAATTAATGCTTTAATCAGGTTAATTAAGGAACAGACCTCCACGTCCAACTAGTGAGTTTGTACCAATACAAGCCTATGAATCAAAAAGAAACATCTCTAAGATTTGAGATGGTGCACTACTCAAGGGAGGGTGGGGGTGAGAGGACAAAGCAGACTCAATAACAGGATGTTCAGTCTTCTCTTAGGGACCAGGCCTCAGTTTCAGTTTCATGAGACAGACCAAGCAATTTCTGAAAGAGCCACGAACAAAGCGCAATTAATCACTGGTGTCCCAGACAACACAGACAAGGGAGTTAGGATACACCAAGCCTGGCCCACTGAGTTAACCCCCACAGTCAGCACATACGAGGCCAGCCAGCCTCCACAGCAGCTCAAGGACAGGGCCTGGGACTTGTCCAGGTCTGCCCCAAAATGGAAAACTGTAGCCCTAACCAATTCCTCACTAACTCTGGCCAATTAGGATGCAATAATACGATTGCCACTTGCTTAAACCAATCATATCTAAGATGACCTAATGCCCTAAGAACTCCCTTTCATTGGGAAGCCCACACATCCCTCTCAGGGCTGTTGCCATCTTGCCTTTGTGAAGGATGGTCGGCCCCAGCATGCTGGAATAATAAATGTTCTTGCTGATGGTATATGTGGATGGTGGTCTTTTGTGGAACTTCTCCAGGACCCTAACAGAGGGCAGTACCAAGGATGCTTGGAAACCATTCTGGTTTTGTAGGAAAGTGTTTCTAAACATAGTCTAGAATGTTTGACTTGGATTAGTTGCACCAGTGGCTACCAAAAGACTCAGGTCATTTAGAAAGCACATAGCATTCTGGTAGGTTTCAAAATTGGGTCGTTTTTTTCTTTTCTTTCTTTCTTTCTTCTTTCTTTCTTTCTTTCTTTCTTTCTTTCTTTCTTTCTTTCTTTCTTTCTTTCTTTCTTTCTTTCTTTCTTTCTTTGTTACCTTTGTTTCATGTAGAATACTTCTCCCTCTCCAAAAGCTATGAGCTGCCAGCAGCTCCTCCAGAAGGGGTGGGGCCTAGAGCTCATCTAGGCTTAGATTTTTTTGCTGACTTGATGCTGTGTAGGCAACCAGAGCTTCTGTGAGTTCATGACTGCAGCAGCCATGTCATGACCAGAACACAACCCCCTATAGTATGTCTCCCCATTCTCCAGCTCTTCTACCCTGTCTGTCTTCTCCTCTGCTCTGCTTCCTGAGACTTGGGGGTAGTGGTGTTAATATAGTTGTCCTATTAAGCACTCAGTCTCCCATTCTCAGCACTTGGACCACTTATTTCATTGGCTGCTACCCACTTTAAAAAGGAGCCTCCCTGACCAAAGCTAAGATAGCAAGGCCACTTAGCAAAGTAACGAAAGTGATTCTAGGGTCCATGACCTCCCCTTCCATGGGCTTTTGATCATGGATTATGGTTTGAGCATGAAATTCCCTTCTGTAAAGAAGGCCTCAAATCTGTTAGAAATTAGAAATGTTGGGGGGGAGGGCCTTGGACTTCCCACAGGGCAGGGCACCATGCCCTCTTTTAAGGAAGCAGTGGGAGGGAGGAGGGGGGAGCGGGAGGGGACTGGGAGAAGGGGAGGAAATGTAAAATTTTTTTTGAATGGAAAAAAATAAAAGAAAAAAATTAGAAATGTTTCCCCCATAAAAGTCTTGCCACTACTGCTGCAGTAGGTGCATCTTAACTGGCAGCTTGCATTTCAGTGTGTAGGGTCCAGTACTGGGAAGACCATTGGTGTCTTTTGTCCCTTAGCATCCTAGAGAGCACCTTCCAGAATTATGAAAGCTGACCACTCAGGAGGAAGTTTTCTAGTTAGTTTGAGATGATTTTCCTATGTTCTACAGGTAAGATATGTAAAGGACTATGCTTTTTCTGCTTCCCAAAAGCGTTTGCCCTAAAGGATACGTAGCATAAAGTCAATGCTAAATAAGAAAGAGTCCGATGTTCTAACATCGAGGTGATGTTATGCTTATGTATTTCCAGAAAATTAATGAAGCCCCAGATGGCTCCTGATCTGATGCATCCACCCAGGACATCCAGAGACCACCAGATGCATGAAACATGTAAAGGCAGACCACAAACCAACCTATCAAGAGGAGATAACCCAAGAGGAAGAGTAAGCTGGTAACTTACTCTATATTAAAGTTCCAAACTGAATTACAGTGCAAGGCATACTCTTGGTTTCTTGCTTGTGTGAACTATTCTTTTTTGAAAGGGGGTTCCATGCTGCCCTTCCAGCCCTGAACTTCTGACCCCCGGCAGCACCACACCTTACCATGCAGCTTTACAATGGAAAATTTATACTTGTTCACTTGAGATTTCTCCTCCAGAAATTACAATGACTTTGCCTCAATTAACAGATGAAAATATTGTGAAAACTTTTTTACATAATGAAAAGCTTTATTTCCATTAATTTTATTAACTTTATTGAGATATATAATATATGTACAGCATAGGTCATTTGAACAGTTCAACTCAGTGTGTTTTGGTATATTTGTGGCACTACAGAACCACCACTAGAGTAACTGTAGAAAAGTTTATCATCCCCCAAAGAGATTCTGTATCCATCAGCAGTGATTTTCACTTCTGACAAGTACAGTCTTGGACCATTCATCTACTGTCTGTCCACAGGTCTGCACATTCTGGAATTTCATATCCATATCCAATGACATGTGGCCTTTTCTACCTGGCTCCTCTCGCAAGTGCCCTAACTCGGCATCATGCTACAACATATATCGGTTATTTCACATGGCTGAAAATTGTCAGCTGCGTGTATATGCCACTTTTTGTTGATTTGCTAAGGCACATCTGGATTGTCAATTTGGAGTTATTATGAATAATTCTACTATCAACATTTTGTACAAATTTTTGTTATACAAGGCAACAAGTCAAAAGAGAAGCACTCTTTTAGTAGTAAGTACATAGTCAATGGATTTTTCTGATAGAAGGACAATTAGAGGTATAGAAACCACATTCCTAAAATCTGAGCAATAAAATCACGAGGTAGAAAGCCATAGAAAGGAGCTTTTGCTGAGCAGTTATCATCATTATAATCATCATTTGTACCTTGGAGTAATCTCTTTGGATTTTAGGAGCAAATCACACCGAAATTAGATGCCAACATATGTGGCAAAATGCAGAAGGCTAAATCACAGTTTACTGATGCGGGGTCCTGCCAAGCTTTGCCATTCTTTCAGAGGAGGGTTTCCCTGGGCAACCAGCTTCCGCAGGTAGTCACTGGGCTCCAGCTGGGGGACATCAGGGTTCTGTTTGTAATATTTCTGCAATTTCTCTAGAACTGTGGGCAACCCAACTGAGGCAGCATAGAACATAGGCCCACCCAAGTGCCTTGGCCACCCATACCCATGCAAGTAGATGACATCAATGTGCTCTGGGCTAGCAGCCATCCCCTCCCCCAAGATGCGGAATGCCTCATTGATAAGAGCGAACAAGCAACGCTCCAGGATCTCCTCCTTGCCAATAGAGCGCTGCTCAATATGATGGGTCGCTCTGTACTGTGACAGGAACTTGGAAAGCCAGGGATCGGGTTTGTGAATTCGACCCAATGGTTTGTCATACTGATACCAACCCTTACCCGTCTTCTGACCAAATCGCCCAGCTTCACAGAGCATATCAGAAAGCGGGGAGTATCTGTTATTGCCACGCTTACGGGCAGGAGTTCCTGGTGGCAACGAAGGTCCAGTTAGGCCTTGCCCCTTGCGAATTTTCCAACCCACATCTAGCCCTGCCAGGTCCGAAACTCTAAAGGGTCCCATTTTAAAACCAAACTCTTCTAAGACCCCATCTACATCCTCTGGCTTGCTGCCTTCCTCTAACAGGAAATATGTCTGGCTGTAATAGGGAGTCAGCATTCGATTCCCAACAAATCCATGGCAGTTGCCTACAACGACTCCGATCTTTCCGATCTTTTTTGATAAGTTCATAACAGTGGCGATGGTATTAGGGGAAGAGTATCGGCCCGGAATAATCTCTAACAACTTCATGATATGAGCTGGTGAGAAAAAGTGGGTGCCAATCACCAGCTGAGGGCGGTCCGTGACAGATGCGATCTCATCCACATCCAGGGCTGAAGTATTGGTGCACAGAAAGGCCCCTGGCTTGCACAGGGCCGACAGTTCAGCAAACACCTGCTTCTTCAGGCTCATATCTTCAAACACGGCTTCAACCACTAAATCCACACCTGAAAGCTCCTTTGCGGCTGAGGAGAACCGGAGTTTGGGTTCTGCGGAAGCTTGGCCACTCTGCTGCATTTTGGATGCTTCCTTTTCCAAGATAGCAGTTATCATCTTCTTTGCAACATCCAGTTGCTTTGGGTCCGACTCTACAGCAACCACGGGGATCCCAGCCCTTACGAAAGAAATGGCAATGCCTCGGCCCATTGTTCCCAAGCCTGTGGATTAAGAGCAAAGGAAAGAAAACATAGTTGGCTGAGCAGGTGGACATTGGTGGGAGACATCCGTGGCAAAGTGGCATTTTAAAAGATGGACCCGGGTATAGTGCTGCTGCTCACTGGCACCTCACGCTGATCATGCCTGAGGCCCCAGCTTCTGTCCCTAGCACCAGAGATGATTAAGAACATTAGGACTGGTCAGTGAACATAAATGTATTGAGCAGTAGTTCATGAACTGCTAAGTGCTCCAGAGGAAATAAAAATCAGAAGGGTTCATATTCCTAAATACACACAAGCTACTAAAACTAACAAACAAGCCCAGTAAAGCTCCAGGATATAAAACTCAGTACATAAAAGCCACTGTGTTCTCTTTAATACTTACTTCTCTGTGTGTGTATGTCACAAATGTCAGAAGAAGGAAACGGGTGCCCTCTTCTGTCACCATCTGCCTATTCCTTTTAAAACAGGGTCCTCTGTCTTAAGAGAGTGGGGACTTATGTCTCTTCACCTAGTCTAGAAGCCAGCAAGACCCAATGACCCTCCTGTCTTTGTCCCCCTTGAAGCAGAGGTTACACAGATGCTGGGATCTGTGTAATTCTGATGTTCACAATTTCAAAGCAGGTACTCTTAACTGCTGAGTCATAGCTCCAGCCCCAAATATATTCCCACATATTAGCAATGAACAATCTGTATGAAAATAATAAAATAATTCTACCTACAATAACATCAAAAAGAGTAATACATTTAAAGGAAGATATTTAACAAAGGAGGACATCTGCACTAAAATTAATGAAATACTATTGAAAAAATTAAAGAACAGCCAGGGTTCTTAGTGTTCAGTGTTAAAGGGCTTGCCTAGCATGCACAAGAACCTGAGTTTATACCTAACATTGAAAACAAGAAAAGAAAAAAATAAAGAAGGAAAAAAGAGGAGAGAGAGAATGAAAGGGGAAAAAAAGAGTCAAAAAAGACCTAAATAAATCAAAAAGGCATCTGTTGTTCACAGACCAGGAAAAATTTAATATTGTTAAGATGAAATGGCAAATTGATCTGTAGAACCAATGCAAACTCTCTGTCATTCCATAAATTAACAGTGGATTCTAAAATTCATACAGAAATGCAAGAAGCCTAGAAGAGTCAAACCAGCACTTTAAAAAAAACCTGGAAAAGTCACTCTTCCCAATTTCAATAATTATGACAAAACTGCAGTATTCCAGGCAGATGAAGCAGACAGGGTGTCAGAAATAAACTCTACTCTGGCCTGTGTGTGGACAGGACTGCCATTGTTGAACGGTCCCCAGGGCTGACCAGCAGGATGGAGAGAGTTCATGTACTCTGGTGAAAATTAACGAGAGCTAAGATGAGCACTAAGTTCAAGGATGAGTTTAGCATTCAAAAGCCCCAAGCGAATGGCATCTGGAATGGGCTGTGATTTTTGTGCACTACAGTGCAGTTGCACCCAGGAATTGACAACAGCTCTGAGAGCACACGAGAGACCTGCACAAAATCAAGCCGACAGAAACCCCAGCATCAAAGGGGAGGGGAGCAGGAAGTCCAAACCCCAGCTGAGGGGCTACGGGCCATTGATGGCAGAGGGAGAGTCAGTTCTCTTTAGGGATGAGCCCACCCTCCCAAGAAACTACGCATGCCCCAGGAGACCCATGCCTGTATTAGCAGCACTGAGAAGCCTCTGTGATTTTAAAAGAGAAACGCATGACTGCGAGAAAATAGTCGGGGGAGGAGGCTAAGGGAGGAATTAAAAGAAGAGATGGGGAAGGGGACTCGAGCTAAACACAATTTCACATGTATGAAATTCCCAGTTGATTGAAAGAAATGCGTGAAGAACGTACTTACCAAGAACACCAACTGAGGAGACTGGTTGAGCAGATGCTGTTTTCCAAGATGCTCCCGAGGGAGTTGACCACTTATTTGTAGACTTTTCAGCAAAAAAGGCATACTGCAGGGCTCGCGCCTGTCCTGATGCCCGAAGGTACATAAACAGCTTTTCTTCTTCCTTAATGCCTACTTCATAGGGGTACTTCACGGAGGCCTGGACTGAACGGACACAGGTCTCTGGAGCCAGGCGGCCAGGGAACTGCTTTCGTACCTTGGTGATGGCGTCGGCGAAAATGCCGTCCATGTTGGGCAAGCTTGGAACTGGCTTGTTTAAGATTCTGCGAGGTTCTATAGGTTTATCTGAAAGGAATTACAGAAATTCAGAGCACTGCAAGCGTAATACAAAGGGAACAGGACCCCACGACAGCTGAACAAAAATGCACGGTCCCAATGACCCAACTAGACACTATGTATTATGATTTAATAAAATACTAATTCCCAAATCTGCTCTCTTAGTAAGTTCAGACCATAAAGTAAAATTTAGAAGATCTAAAATATTGAGCTACTAATTCAGCCCAAAATGTGCATTCTCTTTTTATTTCAAGGTCAAGACAACTTTATAATAGATTAAATATTAATCTGTCAGTGAGTCCAAACAGGTCAGTTCTTAGTTAATGTCATATATTCAAAAATTATTCACATTCCTTTCCAAATAATGACAAAGCCTTTAATATAACATAACAGACAGAAATGTAGTATGATGCATTGATTGGCAGTGGAAGAGCATTGAAAGTTCATTGATTAGTTCTTCCAATACAGTGAAATGGTTTTCAATACAAGAGGGAAGATAATCTGAAAGAGGGGAAGAAAGGTTTTTTTCCCCAAAATGGAGATGGGATAATTGGACACACAGGTGGGATAACTGGACATGCAGGTGGGATAACTGGATACGCAGGTGGGATAACTGGATACGCAGGTGGGATAACTGGACACGCAGGTGGGATAA